>VZQC01011130.1:404347-489870 GCA_009823505.1 Rhizomys pruinosus | reverse complement strand
ATTTATTTATGTATGTGTATGAATGTACTGTCTGCATGCAAGTCTGTGCACCCGTGTCGTGCAATGCCGCGGAGGTCAGAAGAGGGTCTCGGATTCCCCTGGAACTGGAGTTCTCCTGGAATTGGAGTTTCAGACGGCTCTCGGCCGCCATGTGGGTGCTGGGGATCGAACCCGGGTCCTCTGTGAGAGCGTCGGCGCTCCTAACCGCTAGGCCATCTCTCCAGCCCCGATATCTATTGTTTTAACAGAATATTAGTTCTAGGTTCATCCCTGAGGCTGGTGAGCACCCCAGCCGTGGTTATTAGCTAGGTTTACAGTGCCAGGAATGTGTTGCTTCCTGCGTGGTGGGACTTAAATCCAAAGAGAAAGTGGTTGGTTATCCCCATAACATTCATTGCACTATTGCATCAGTGGGCATAACTGCCAGGCCAGTCATTACTAGCCAGCATGAAGGAGCCTTCTGGTCAGTACCAACATGATTGCTCCATGTCCTGTATCCAAAATGTGTGGTGTCTTAAGCTATAGGGTTTTCATATCAAATTCTGTTGGGCAAGCATGAGCAATTACAATAGCTTGTATTGCTTTGGAGGTCTCTAGGACACCTCATACTCCTCTGCCCCAACCAACAACCAAAAGAGAGTATCTCACACCTGGAATGGGGATTTTTGTTGGTTAAGAAGTTATGAGCTTGAGTTGATACTTTAAAACAAAAGGAGTAATGAAGAAAATAGAAGTGGACTTACTACATGGGCAAATGATAAGTTTATGCTCTGTGAAGACCAAATTGTATCTTGAACATGGTTTTCTGTGTTTGTTGCAAAAGAAGTGCTGGTACAAAGACTTGGGAAATACTGAGTTGAATGGAGCCTGAGCTAGAGCAGCTGGCATGACACTCTCAGGAAACCAGCTCTGAACAAGTGACAGGTGTGGACTTAGCTGCAAGGACAAACTATAAGTAGAAGTACAGTAGTGGCAAATACAAAAGCCACACCAGAAAGCACTTAGTTCAACAAGATCTTATTTTACACCATTGTATGCTTGGGCCTTTAAACTTTTCTCTTTTGAAAGTCATTGGACAGTATGGAAGTTTAAGAAAAACTGATTAATGGGGACTTGCTTTAATTTAGACTCACTCTTGGACAAACTGCAAAAGCTTCCAAGAAACAAACTTCATTCACTCTCTTTCTCCCTCCTTCTCGTCTCCCTTGTCCTGTTTGCTTTGTCTCCTTCTCGAAACATCCTCACTGCTCTCTCTTTCTTTTTATTGTACCCCAGCCTTTTCTACTGAAATGTAAGGACAAGGTACAGCTACTTTTTAATTCAGAATATCAATATGTTATTTAATACACGAAGAGTAGTCTAATACAAATCTAAAACATATTTTACATTTTCTTGGATGCTGTAACTTAATGTACCAGGAATGTTTTGAATCTCAGGACATTTGGACTATTTTCCTCCCCTGGCAAGTTATTTGGGCCCCACTCATGTGAAGACATAGCAAGTTTATATGGGATTAGAGTTCATTACTATTCAAAGATCCAGGTGTTCCTAAAAGCAATTCCCAGTAGAAAGTTTAAATCTTTTAAAGGCCAAATCCAGTCCAATAAAAAATATTGCAAAGTACTTTATGTTCAAGACATTGTACTAAGGCTTAGAGTAAAAAGATATAAATTGGACATTATTTCAGCTATTGAGGAACTTAGAATCTAACCTAGACCAAGTACAAATAAAAATGGTTTTATTTGCTGGGGCACAGTGGGCCATGTCTTTAATCTGAACACTCTTGAGGCAGAGGCAGGCAGATCTTTGAGAGATAGAACATCCTGGTCTACACAGTAATTTCCAGGCCAGCTGGGACTACTTCAAACAGCTAATAACAAAACCAAAACCAAAAACTGTTTTCTCGTTAAAAATTTTTATGTTTTAAGTTATTCTACTAGTGTTTTGTTATTTTACTTTCATACAAAAGTGTCCTGGCATTATTTTTTCTGAATTCCCGAGTTTATGACACACACAACACACATACACACATACATACATATATACATAGATGCACACAGAGACACACAAACATACACACATGTACAAAGATACAGAACACATGTTCTCAAAAAGAAACCTGCTGTACACACGCGCATGCACGTACGTTTCTATTCCACAGTTGAGAGAAGCAGAGACATTAATAAATACATGACAGTTTGGAAAAATGAAAATATCAACAGATTGGGATGAATGGATAATAGTGAACATAAAGAAAGCACAAAGCGGATCTGTGGTGAAAGAGGGCTGCATCTCACACAGACACAGGATCAGTGCTGACTGGAAACCTGTAACAGAGCTTCAGGATTTTCATCATCATCATCATCATCATCATCATCATCATCATCAGCAGCAGCAGCAGGGGGATGGGGCCTTGGAGCCCAGTGAAAACATTAAAGGAACAGACAGATGTGGGTGGTGTCCCTGAAGGAAATTTCCCTGAAACCTTTTTATCTTTACATTAAAAATAAATATATGAAGTCAAATAGCACAGATTTATTTTTTAAAGGACAAAGCTCTAAACTCAATCTTAAAATAACATGACCTTGAATTATTTTACTTTAATTTCAAAAAGATGCTCAATATTCATGGAAAGAGGAATATTTAATGCACATTTTGTGGAATCAGACATAGGATATGGTCAAATAGTTTTTTCAGAGGTAGAAAACAAACAGAACTAAAAACTCTGTTACTCCTACTTATGCGATAAGGAGTGACTTGGAGTAGAATGCTTGTGAGGCCAGGGGAGAATGAGAAGGGTGACCCCCACTGTCCTTCCCAGACCTGAGTTCCTGCTGTGTGCCTTGGCAGATGCCAATATCACGAGAAGAAAACAGCATCTCCAAACAAATTTGAAAGGCCTGAGATCCAATAAAGCTAAACAGACTACTTGTCTACTGTGGGATTTCTCCAGGCCTTTTCTGTAGATAATATGCCATATAAGGACCCAAGAACAGACAGCAGACCCCAAATGTTTGTGACTATGGAGCACTTTTTGAAGATCACAAAGGAGAACTAATTCCAGAATAAAGTCTTCAAAATTTATGCCAGTACGAAGTAAATGAAAGAGGAAAGAATTGTCAAATTAGGAGTCTCATTTTGGTCCAATATGGGGCCATCCCTGATCCTGATCTCTGCAATCTAAGCTTAAATTTTAGAAAACATGAACTGTAATTGAAAACAAATAAAGGTGTATTGGATCTCATTAGATGCTAACGTCATCACATAATGAAAGGGACACCTGTGTTGAGACTTCAGCATTTTAGCAAAGATATGATGCCATCTTAGAATTTTAGATTTGGTGGGAAAGCAGACCCATGGGCAAGGCATTTTAATAAAGTACCGTTAGAAGTTAGGAGAGACACATGCCTTTTTGCTTCTGTTCATGATATTCTTTTTTACTCAAAAGATGGTGAATTGGAGCCTCAACCTCCGTCTCTTAAATTGACCAGAAATTTCAAGACTAAATCCCAATGTGTATTTCCTGCAAAATATTTGTTGGGAACCCACTGTCCTTCACTTGAACCTAGCTATTCACTATACCACGCTCCCAAAGCACTTTGCCCTTTTTTCCACTGATGCTACTATTTCAGTTTGACTTGCCTTATGATTTTTGGTGCCCAGGACTGGAAGTTTCCTGAGGGATTAATTTATCCCAGACATTAATATTTCCACTATTGGCAAAAAAGTGTTTTGTCAGACTATAGCAATCCCTCACCTCAGTACTCTTTTTTGTTTGTTTGAGGTCTTGTCTGTTTTAAAATAAAGCAAACTTGAGCTGGAGAGATGGCTCAATGGTTGAGCTCAATATTGCTCTTCTAGAAAACCTGCTTTTGCTTTCCAGCACCCGTATGGTGACCAACACCCATCCTTAAGCTTAGTTCCATCGATCGAACATTCTCTTCTGGCTTCCATAGGCACCAGATACATATGTGATATACTTAAATGCATGTAGGAAAAAGTCATACACATTAAATAAAGATAAATAAAATCTTTAAAAATAAATTTTAATTTTTTTATTGTGTTAAAACCATTAATAACATGAACTGTAACACTAAAAAAATCCTTAAAGGTAAAAAGGGATAGAATGTACTTCCAAGACTTTTACTTTATTTTCAATTAAAAAATCTGTTTATCATTAATTTAAAGGACTTTATGGAAAGTCAGAGGAACTAGGTCACGGACTATCTGTGCTCTAGATATCATTAAGAAGCCCAAGAGATGCACCTTATGAGCTTATAATATAGGAAAAGAGAGAAAATGAAAGATGGAAAGGAAGTCCCTTAGTCTAGTAGCACTGGGTTTTCCTGAAGTCCTGGAGCATCAAAACCAAGCATGAGAAAAGACAAAGCACCAGTTATGACTAAATGAGACACAGGGCAGTTACTTTCTTCTGTAATATTTTGTTCAGAATTTATGAGATATTTATACATAAATGTTCTTTGTTATCTGTTTACTTGAAATTTGTTGGTTAATTTAAAAAATAAACAATTTGGGACTGGAGATATGGCTCAGTGGTTAAGAGAGCACTGGGTGTTCTTACAGAGAACCCAGGTTTGATTCCTGACACCTACATGGCGGCCACCTGTAGTTCCAGTTCCAGGGCATCTGATGTCTTTTTCTGACCTCCATGGGCATTGTATGACATGTGTGCGCTTATATAGATGCAGATATAACATTCATAAATATAAAAATAAATAACATATTAAAAACTAAATAAAAACCCTTTAAGTAGAGAAGCGCAGTCACAATACATGTGTCTCTTCAGCATTTAGAGTGAGTTTAAACTGAGCTACTTATTCATAAATTAATATGTCTACATGGTATAAGGCAAGTACTAACATATGAACGTATTGCCTCATGGGTTTTGGCTTTACGAATGTGGAGAAATAAACAACTGAATATCTTGAGTAAGTAAAGCAAAAATCTAGAAGCAATTTCCCTTTTAAGAAAACATTTAGTGTTTCCAGTTCCTTCCAGAGTTTGTCATTCTCTCTCTCTAGGTCCTTCTTGAGTTCTTCATTCTCTTTTCTTAGTTCTTTGCTGGTGGGAATGTAAACTCGTACAGCCACTATGGAAAGCAGTGTGGAGAACCCTTGGAAGACTTGGAATGAACTTGCCACCTGACCTAGCCATACCACTCCTGGGTATGTACCCACAAGACTCATCTTACCACAGAGATACATGCACGGCCATGTTTATTTCAGCTCTCTTCACAATAGCAAGGAGCTGGAACCAACCTAAATGCCCCTCAACTGATGAATGGATAGAGAAAATGTGGTACATGTACACAATGGAGTTCTATGCAGCAGTAAAGAAAGACAACATCATGGGCTTTGCGGGAAAATGGCTAGAGCTAGAGGACATCATGCTGAGTGAAGTAACACAGTCCCAGAAAAACAAATGACAAATGATATCCCTCATCTGTGGATGCTAGTGCCAATTACCTAGTTGTAAGTATTTCTTGTGCATGGCCCCTTGAGCTTTTGTCCAAAGCAGCTGGGAGTGATGCATATTGGAAACAACAACAACAACAACAACTGAAAGAAAGGACTGCATCGAAGAACTAACTTAAACAGTGAACTTCTGCTCAAAACAGTCAACTTCCTCATGGAGAATATTGAGAAAGACTGAGAAAGAGATGAAAAGCATGTTTGGCAGAATGCATGAGCTCTGGTGGGGTGGGGGAATGGGGGGAACATAGGTCTAGATTTGAGAAAAAAATAAAAAAATAAATAAAAAATAAAAAAATAAAACATTTAGAAATGGGAAAGTCTTTACCGCCTTATAATAATTTTAGAGTTATTTAAGCCAGCTTTGAAATCTAGATATTTCTTAAGAGAATAATTAAAAGCACAGATTATCACTTTTTTCCCCTTTATTTCTGTGACAATCTTGATAGTGGATACAGGCTTTGGAGGCTGTATGATCTCTACAGTACCAATTTACCATTGCCATTATAGCGCATAGCCAGCAATAGATTGTATGTAAATGAGCAAGACTTGGTTGGAACCAATAAAACTTTATTTATAAAATCAGGTTATGGATTAATTTAAAGTACTGATATTGCTATGCATCAAGATTACCTGTAAGAAATTATCTGCTGTGTATAACTAGAATAGGGGTCCCCTTCTGAAAGATGCTTGCTCCACAGTCACACTGTGAGCTATGAACTTTTTCTTTTAGTGGGCATTCTTTCACTACCCAATAAACTCTACCCTTCATTTGTTGAGTGAATGTTTACCTTTGGTTTGCACTGGCAAGAATTATATTTCTGTTCCTTGTTCCCAGGAAGTATTTACAAATACAGATGAGTAGATGCCATGGAATTTCAGACACAAATGGAAGGGAGAACAAAATACTGGTCATTTCTTCTTTGCCTTATATGGTTAGACTGGGCTGGAATCCCTAGATGTTTTCCTTAGGCCCCAAGGTCAGGGCTTTCTGAGGTCACAAAACTCAGTAAAGCAGATTGTGATTCCAAGTGGAGACAATCATAGAAGAGCAGTCATCTTCCCCCTCGTGGAACCTTCAAAGAGCTCTCTAGGCAACTTCATTCTTGGGGAAATACCTAGCTCATGTTCCTGTGGAGAAACCATAGGCTGTTAACTAGCCTTGATCACCCACTCTTTTATTCTGTGCTGGAAAATAAACAGCTTGGCTTTTGTTCCACTACCAAAAACAGTGTTGGCCTTCTGGGGAACTTTTGTAAAGAATATTTTGTTTTCCATGGTCGTCATTGGTTCCCTTTCACAATTCTAAGCAGCATTATCTTTGCACAAAATTCAGCAAAGTCCCATTCTGTCATTTGAACATTGTCAGCTGGGAGGGTCCAATCTCCTTTCCTGTGGCTGGTGTACTTTTGTTTAAAGTTTTCAGTAACCTGAATCTCTTCAGGGATGCAAAGGGAGTGAGTTGGCTGGGGGATGGGGACTGGATGGGCTCCAAGCAGGATATTCTTGGTCAACATTTGCCCATTCCAAAATGGACTCAGCTTGCCAAAACAACTCTGTGGTTTGTCAAAATGTAGTTAAGTTGATGTTGATTATTTCATGAGGTATCCCCATTAGAAATGGAAACTGTGGGCTGATGGTACAGGAACAAGCCACTAATGTGCATCCAACTTAAGGGTGACCAAAGGCAAGTCAAAATAAAAGCCAGAAAGAGCTCTAATTATTTGTAGATCATGCTGTATGGTTATTAAATATGTTCCAGTTAACACGATTTGTCACTCATGATGGCTTTAGTGGTTAAACAAAAGGGATGACATACTTACTTCATTGAACCTGAATATCATTGCACCACTTAACGACAAATGAGGATTTATTAGGGGATTGACAAGAGAGAGGATTAAGACATGTTATTTTAGGGCTGGAGAGATAGCCTAGCGGTTAAGAGCACCGACTGCTCTTACAGAGGACCCGGGTTCGATCCCCAGCACCCACATGGCGGCTAAAAACCGTCTGTAACTCCAATTCCAGGAGAACTCCAGTTCCAGGGGAATCCGAGACCCTCTTCTGACCTCCGCGGCACTGCACGACACGGGTGCACAAACCTACATGCAGACAGTACATTCATACACATTCAAAAATAAATAAAAAAAAAATTAAAAAAAAAAGACATGTTATTTTAATTAATCCTTACCACAATCCTTTGAATTCAATATTGATTTCATTTTGTGCTAAGAATAAATCAGGCTCAGAAAGGTGAAATACCAGCCCATGGTCACCCAAAGTGACTGAGCCAAGACCAAATCCAGGTAGGTTTGACTTCACAGCCCAGGGCCTTACCTGGTACTCTGAGTGCAGATGTTCTGTAGAAGCACCAGAAACATGTCACTGTGTAGAATGAAAGGATTGTCAATTTTCTGACACTTTTCAGTAGAAGCCATACAAGTTTGCATTTCTGTTGAGCATATTTGCAAATACAAAATACACAGTTTATTTGGTCATTCTCAATCAATGCTTTCTCCTCAAGGCATTAAATATAAATCAGAAAGAACCCCCACCCTCTTTGAACCTCCCTGGGTACATGTGGCCACATCTGGAGACATGTTTGGTTATTATAGATGGAAGGGAACTGTCATGAGAAACTCAAGTACAGACGTCCGGGATGGGAGAAAGCACCTTACAATACACAGGATAGCTCTCTCTCAACAGAGGCAAGAGTGCCACGTTTGAGAAATTGTCTAAAAAATTCTGGAATTGAGAACAAAATTTTGGAAGACTGAGGACTCACCCAAGCAGAGCTAAGCATCTCATTTCTGTGGATCAGTCCATCCTGTCTCTAGAAGCTTCCCATATTGGCCCTTCCACCATGTCTCCAGCAGAACTGGTCAGTGGAGTCAGTATTATAAAGTAGAAAAAAAAAACTGAAACAGTTACCAGAACAGAGAGGACACTGATGGCCACATGCCGTGTCTCTTGCTCTGTGCTCTAGAACTGCTGTTAGTAGGCATGTTCTCTTTTTTTCCTCTTACACATTGAATTTCTTTTTCTAAGAAACAGCAACTTATAAAATTATGCCTCACCTTTTGAATCACAGCATATGCTCATTTACATGTTCCATGTGGCCAGATCACCAAACATAGGGCTTTTCACATTTGTTTCCCATCATTTTTGACAATTAGCCTCCCTTATTTCAATAAACAGCTCACTCTTAAAGAGTAGTTCTTAAGTACCGTTTATCTTTCCCTGGGTGGGGCAAAGATTTCCCATGAAAAAGCATTTCTCCTTTGTCTTTATGAAAGTTTTCCCAAGGTTATAAATCCATGGAGAAACCTGCAGGGAAAACAAAGAAAAGATGTTGTGAGAGTTCAAAGTCTAATTCTTCAACTTGCACAAGAAGGAAATCCCACCCTCCAAGAACAATCAAGATTTAACAGTGATACAGTTTCACTTCAGTATAGACAAATGCTATCCTTAAAAAAAAATATCCAGGAAAGAGAATTTTTTGACTTATTTCTACCAGTCCTTGATTTCAACAATCTTTCTCTATATTAACCATTTCATAAAATAAAGAAAAAATAAGAGAAAAAAAGATATAATTAAGTTACATATTTTATTGGCAACATCTGTTGGTACACTGCAACTTCAATGACCAATCAATTTAATCCAATAAGATCATTTCTAAATCCTTGTAAGCATGAAATTATCTGATTGTTTAATTAAATTTTAAGGTACCCTTAGAATCAAGCGTAGATTATACAGCTACCATTTTAGGGGCACTTCTGTATTGATGTTAAAGGTATTGCTTACAGAGCAGAAAGAACTTGGATTACCAATAAGCATTTCAATATTTAAAGCCCACATTGTAGAAGATGAGTCTATAATCTCTCCACTTTATCCTGCATTTACAAATCAAGAAAAATAATGGGATGGAGTATTTTTCATTATCATTGCTCTGCGCAACTACTAGTAATGACATCAGGTTAACACTATTAAATGAAGGAAATGCCTTTTAGTTTATAGGTTTTAGGAGGAGATGGGTTTAGAATAAGCAATAAGCATTTTTGCCTCAAGATCCCAACAGCAGATAAACAGGGTTTTGCCATTTATGTTGTTTTCCCAACCAAATCAAACTGTGTATACCTATAAATGTATAATCAACTATATAACATGTGAAAATATCTAAAATATATGAATTATTATACATGAGTAATCATTTATGAAATACAGATAAAAGACAAGAGATGAAGTGTGTACCAAGATAGATTATCAGTTATTTGTTCTCCAAGGAAACTGATTGCTAAGGTTTATCTATAATAAAAGTGGGTGACTTAAGCATAGATGGAATCCTTCTATCTCTGTCAGAGTGTGAATTTTACAAAGAGGTGTTTTATAGTCTGGTTTTTTAGCTTTATTGGTTGGTAGAGCAAGCCTCCTTTTCCTTGAGAAATTATGTCTTCAGACTCTGGTTAGATAAGTCTTCGAATCCTCTGCCATGTTCCCCTTAGGGGATGGCATATTTCTGGTTGATCTGGATTGATTTCTCTTCCTGATCAATATGCTACTACTTGAGGAAACCTGCCAGTTGGCAGCCAGGGTTGAGTGGCATGGTCAATTAGCAGGATTCTGTTCAGTCCTTGTTCTTAATTGAATATTGTGACTGTGGAGCAAGCATGTTACCTAGATGAGGTGGGAACTCAAATCATTTAAACTGTCCAAGGTCCCAAGGCACACCAAGGTAGCTTGAGAAGTGCTTTCATCCTCTGTGGCAATCTCCACAAATCCCTCAACATTTCAGATGTACCTGAAATCTAAAACAAGTATTATACCTGCTATGTTTGTTAATATATGACAAATATGGACCTGTGTTTCCAAATGGAAATTTGTGAGTCCATCCTATGTACAAATGTTGAAATTGCCACTGCTGTGGTTCAGAGGAAAATATTCCTTATTTACATAAATGAATCATGGGGGATGTAGGAAGATAGTAGAGGAAGAGGAATTGCTAGAACAAAGGGAGTGAAACATACATAAAAATGACAAATGAAACCCATCACTTTATATACTAACAAAAAATAAAAAAGAAAAAAAGAAGGGAAACAAAAATGAATTATGATTGGTATTCAGTTTGTTCACTGATATTTCTGTTATAGAAAAATAATGAAATGGAAGTTACACTGACCTCTTTCAATTGTACAGTTTCTAAAGAAATCTTTATGAAAGTGAAAAATCTGTAGAGGACTCATATTGTGTGTGATTATAAGAAACCGAGCAAACAGTGACCAGGCATTTTGGATACACAGAAGAGACACTGTGGATTACAATAGATTATAAACAGATGCTTGGTTAGCACATAGAACAAAGCAGTGACTTTTCAGAAATTGCATGGACTCACTGAAAAAAATTGTTTGAAGAAATGTAATTTCCCATTTCAAAGAACTTTGTAAAGCAGTAAATAAAATGCTACAGATACAGTCTTTCATTTTAGTAGCACATTTGATGGAGTTTCAATTAAATGGGCTTTTGTATAATGACCCAGTTAGGTCACTGGACTTAGAATCAGAAAACATAATTCTTTTTTTTTTTTTTTGGTAGTTTTGAGACAGGGTCTCCCTTTTAGACCCAGCTGGCCTGGAGCTCACTCTGTAGACCAGGTTGGCTTTGAACTCACAGAGATCTGCCTGCCTCTGCCTCCTGAGTGCTAGGATTAAAGGCATGTGCCGCCAGGCCCGGCCACACTTAATTCTTTAAGCTTCTAAAAGTCATTTTAATTTCCTGAAACACAATTTCTTTTGCTACAAAACAGGCATATTTTGTTCAATTTTTCGCCTCATTCTAGAATTACTGAGTGCTCAATGCCAATGATAGTCTGGGTGAAACTACAGGGAGTAAGGCAAGTTCAGAATAAGATAAAGAACTAGGCTTGCAGAAGAAAAATTCATGGAAACTGAGGAAATTCAAGGAAAATAAAGAAACACTGGAAATGAAAAACTCAGTGAACTAAAAATCACCTCATGGGGCTGGAGAGATAGCCTAGCAGTTAAGAGCACTGACTGCTCTTGCAGAGGACCCGGGTTAGATCCCCAGCACCCACATCATGGCTGAGAACTGTCTGTAACTCCAATTCCAGGAGAACTCCAGTTCCAGGGGAATCTGAGACCCTCTTCTGACCCATTGTACGACACGGGTGCACAAATCTACATGCAGACAGTACATTCATACACATATAAAAATAAATAAAATTAAAAAATCACCTCATAATACATTGTCAATAGATTTGGCTAAGCAGAGAAAAGAATATCAGGGTTCAAAGACATAGCTGAGGAAACAAAAAATTCCATAAAGAAAAAAGTTATAAACCAGGCATGGTGGCACATGCCTTTAATCCTAGCACTTGGGAGGCAGAGGCAGGCAGATCTTTGTGAGTTCAAGGTCAGCCTGGTCTACAGAGTGTGTTCCAGAACAGCTGGGGCTACAGGGAGACCCTTGTCTTGAAAAGACAAAAAAAATGTTATAAATAATATGACCACAATGTTGAAGGACTCTGGGACAATCAAGAGAACAAGTCTAAGAATCTATAGAAGGTCCTAAAATATAAACAAAGGCAGAATATCAAATCAATCAACCAATAGCAGGAAATTTCCCAAATCTAAAAAAAAAAGATGATTAGTGACTTAGAACCTCAAATAAACATGACCAGAGAAGAACCTCTTCACAACATGTAATGGTCAAAATGTCAAAACTAAGAAATAATATTAAGAGCTATGTAGGAAACACATGAGAACTTACTTATAAAGGCAGAAACACCAGGATAACATCAGCAACTATCAAGGCCAGGATAGTACAGAGGCATATAGTTCAAACTCAGAAAGTAAATAATTGTCAGTCAAGAGTGCTATATTCAACATCATCAATCAAAAGAGCACAAGAAAAATTATATTTCATTGGAAGAATAAACAAAGATAGGAAGGATTTACGCCCAATACAATGAACTAGCCAATGCCTAGTACTAAGAAGGGAGAGGACAAAGAAAAAATAACAACTCGGTCCATCAGAAAACAACAAACACACAGGAATTGTTTAACATCCCCCAGTAATAATCTCAACTGCAAGTAGGCCAACTCACCAATAAGAAGATACAGACTAGCTGATTGCACTAAAAAACAAGATCCAACCACCAGTTGTCTTCAAGAAAGATCCCCTCACTGGCAGATCCTTACACACTGAGTCAAAGGCTAGAAAACTCTCAATTGAATAGAAGCTGAAAACAAGATAATGTAACTATTCTGATAGCAGATTAAACAGACTTCAAACCAAAATAAACAGAAAAGAAAAAGAATGTCAGCATATTAATAAAGGGAACAATTCATCAGGGATCTATAATCACAGATATATATATATGTTCTAAAAGCTAGAGCTCCCAGTTTCATAAAACAAATTCTAGTGGCAAAAAAGCCGTAAGGTCTAACTACTACTACTACTAACTACTGCTACTATTACTACTAACTACTACTACTACTAACTACTACTACTACCTACTACTAACTACTACTAACTACTAACTACTACTAACTACTACTGCTACTACTAACTACTACTACTAACTGCAATAATGACTCCAATAATCACTCTCATCCTGTTTTATTCTTTTTTCTTTCTTCTGCTTTGGTTTTTGAAACAGGGTTTCTCTGTAGCCATAGCTAGCCTGAAATTTGCTATGTAGACTAGGTTGGCCTTGATTTCCCAGAGACTTGCCTGCCTCTACCTCCCAAGTGCTGGGATTAAAGGCACACACTAGCATGCTGGGCCCCCACTCTCATCTTCAGATGGTCATCCACACTAAATACCAACAAAAATTTCAGAGTTAAAGTATACCCCACATCAGTGTATCTAACTGATATGTGGAGAAAATCCCATCTACAAGATTTGGCCTACACATCATTCTCAGCAGCTCATGAACCTTCTATTCTGAGAAAGTTCTATGGTTTATTTTTGGGCCACATCTTGGGATACTAAACAACTGAAAAATTTCTTACATTAACAACATCTTATCATAATGGTATAAAACATAAAATTGAAATAAATATTTTATATTGAAAAACACACTCTTGGATGACCAATGGATCTTTGGGGAATTTATCAGGGAAGAAATTTAAAATTTCCTAAAATCAAATGAAATCTGAAAGAACAGCTTACCAGAATAACTGGGACACTGTTAAGGCAGTTCTAGTAGGAAAGTTTACAGATATGAGAGGTTACATTAAGAAGTCACAGAGATATCAAATAGATAACCTAGTGACAAATACCTCAAAATCTTAAAAAAGCCAAAGAAGCTGATATCTACATATGGTGTCTGAATTTTAGCGCATGCGCATACCTGGTGGCTGAGGGGCAATGTGTACAGTGCCAGACTGGAGAGACCATCCTCAAAGTGGTCAGAGTAGTCCAAGAGACTCCTAAAATATAGGCTATTGCCAGAGCACTTGCTTATCTCCCAGAACTGGAGGGTAAGACCCTACTGCTGAAAGCAGTACATATTTCAGACACAGGACTTAGAGCATTGGACCGGGAATTGATATTTCCCTGGAGACATTTTCCTTGAAGACTCGCTGTCATAGTTCTAGAAGATACTATGTAAACTGCTACTGTAGAAATTCAATCAATGGTCCAATCTAGTCCTAAAGTAACTGTAATGACTGCCACAGCAAACTACTTCTATTGGTGCAGTAGTGGCACTGTTGTCTGAGGGGAGGGGGTGATTGATATCTATCTAATTGAACTTAAAGTCCTCTAAATAGGAGTGAACTCATGGGTGGCACTGTAACCACAGCCAAATGCACATGGCTGGAGACGTCATAGATCCCAGAGAAAACCACATCTGTGTCATGTTTCTAGACAAATGACATTTCTTACCATATCCTAAATATAGATCTTTATATTTACAGGCAAGTATACAGGACACCATTAATCAAAGAAGCTTCTTTTTGCAGCAGATGGAGTCTACTGCAGAGTTCCACAATAGGCCACACATAGAAAATATATGTCTGAGAGATGCTCATCCCTAGGTAACATATCTACAGTGGAATCTCTATACCTAAGGCTCACAGAACACAGTGGAATACGGGGAGAGAAAGCTACTGAGTCCCTCAACTCTCACCAGTGAAGCTTCCTTATACAACAGAATTCAATGTGCACAGAAGGCCACAAGTGGCTAAGTTTTAGAGAATAAGAGGCTTCAGAGTGTGTGTCCTTGGATAGGACTTCTATGTTAAACTTCACCCACCCATGGCTCAGCTACCATTTTGGAAGAGGGGGTGGAAAGATTGTTAGAGCCAAGGTTGATCCATGAACACAGGGAAACAGAGGTTTTCAGGCCACTGAAAGCTTGCTCATGTGAACGTGTGGCATGGTGATATTGAGTACAAGACTCAAGCCAATTCAATCAGACAAGGGCCCAAAGTGGTGAAAGGGAAATGGGTGGTGGACCAGCCCTAGTCTGAGATCTATTAGAGACCGATTATGGCTGGGTGAGGGAGAGTAAACCTTCCTTAATATCTGTATATAGGCTGAATAGACACCAGTGGATGAACTTGTGTTGAAGGACATATGGGTACAAATGCTTGACCAAATGGGACGTCTTATGTATGGGAGAGTGCATGAAGCTCTGTGGGGAATCATGCGGACATGAATGAGGGTAGAGGATCTACCTTTGATTAAGAACTGTTCAGGCCAACTCTTGGTCCTTGGGGGCCCGGGGAGCCCTCCACATGGGGAGGAGGGTGCTGCAGAAATGGAGGCAGGCAGAACTAGACCTCACTGGATGGATGTACAAGTTCAGCCCACCCACGGAAACCACATGGAGTGGCTATTGCAGAGGGGATTTGGTGAAGTGGATTTTCAGTGAACTGAAAGGAAGGTTCTCAAAAAACAGAGAAGACTGGTTATAGAAGATTGCTTGGAAAGGAAAGTCACTGTAGGAGAAGAGAGATGACTTCTTTCAGGATCCATTTGCTTTTAAAGATGCATCCATTGACTTATCCCAGGAGGAGTGGAAATGCCTAGACTCTGCTGAGAGAGCTTTGTACAGGGAGATGATATTGGACAATTATAATAATCTGGTGTCTATAAATCTTGCTAGGTGGTGTAAGCCTATTCTTGTCTCCTTCTGGAGCAAAGCAAAGAGCCCTAGAATGTGAAGAGAGTGGAGACTGGAGTCAACAAGAACTCAAGACTTAGAAGACATCAGAGAATTTATAATAGAGAGAAATGCTACAAATGTGAAGATTGTGATAAATTATTTATAAAAATATCATATATAAAAAGTCCATCAGGTGATCCAAACTAGAGAGAAACCCTACAAATATGAAGAATGTGACAGAGCCTTTAGCTGAAGCTCTGATCTTGGACTACATGAGAGACTTCATACAGGGGAGAAACCCTACAAATGTGAAGAAGGCGACAAGTCCTTTATTTTAAGGGGACATCTTAGACAACATGAGAGAATTCATACATGGGAGAAATGATACAAATGTGAAGAATGTGACAAGTCCTTTAGGCAAAGGTCACATCTTAAAGTACATGAGAGAATTTATTCAGGGGAGAAACCTACAAATGTGAAGAATGTGACAAGTCCTTTATTCGAAGGCCTGATCTTAGACTACATGAGAGAATTCATACAAGGGAGAAAACCTACAAATGTGAAGTGTGAAAAGTCCTTTACTAATAAGTCACCTTTTAGAAGACATCACAGAATTCATAATGAAAGGAGATACCAGATATCTAAGTGCCATAGCCATTCATTTAACCATATGTCAGGTTCAAGAATATAGCAAGAAAGCATAGTGGAGAAATAGTTTATAATTGTACAAGTTTGGCACATCTTTGGCTCATTCTGTAGAGAACAATACAGAATCTATACGAGAGGGAATGTTTTAAATGTAATAATCTTGCTTAAATATTTAATAAACATCTAAAGTTTAGGAAAACTGCAATGTCTACTGAAGAAAAATTTAGAAATAGAAAATGGTAAAGTCTCATAAATTTTCATTCTTAATTCAATATGAGAAAATTCTTAGGTATGAGTAACTTAGGTATGAGAACTTGAATGTAATTTTACTTGTTCATCCATTCTTGTCAAATATCACAGAATCTAAAATTTAAATAAACCTAATGCTAAAAATGATTTTAGGTATAATTCCATTTAGGTCATGTCTTAAGACACATCAGAAATTTCATACTGAGCAGGAGCCTCACAGAATTATGTTGTTAAAATTTTAACACAGTCCCAGAGAAACAATGGTATCCCTCATCTGTGGATGCTAGTGCCAATTACCTAATTGTATGGCAAACTGAGCAACATTAATGTGATCTGAAAACAACTGTGTTCTTATACTGTGAATTCCTTAAATAAATAAATAAATAAATAAATTAAAAAATAAAATTTTATTCACTGTCAAAACTTCACAGTGTGTATCACCAACACAAATATCTAAGATATGTCAGAAATTCACAAAGAGTTATAACCTGTGAATGTTTGAAAATGTCTGGCATATGCACAACATGGAAAATCGTAAAGGGCATGAATGAGAAGTGTCTTTATTTAAGTATTAAATGGTAAATAAAACATTTCCAGACCTCATCTCCTTCTAGTAATATACAATTCATTCAAAACTGTCTGAAAATAAAAAAGAACTGTTCAAAATGTGTACAAAAACTCAATAAAAATATTTTAAAATAAAAACAAAGTCAAACTCCAAACCAACAGATGGTAAGAAATACTAAAGATCAAGGTATAAATTAATAAAATGGAGACTAAGAGAATAATACATAGGATCAATCAAATCTTATTCTTCAAAATATAAAAGAATAAGATCTAGGCATAGTGGTAGCATGCCTACAATTCCTGGCATTTTAGAAATGCAGGCAAGAAGATCAAGAGTTCAAGACCAGTTTTGGTTACATAGTGAGTTTGAGCCCAGCCTGGGTTACAGGAGATTCTGCTGTAAAGAAAAAACAAAACAGGGGCTGGAGAGATGGCCTAGCTGTTAAGAGCGCCGACTGCTCTTACAGAGGACCCGGGTTCGATCCCCAACACCCACATGGCGGCCGAGAACCGTCTGAAACTCCAATTCCAGGAGAACTCCAGTTCCAGGGGAATCCGACACCCTCTTCTGACCTCCGCGGCATTGCACGACACGGGTGCACAAACCGGCATGCAGACAGTACATTGATACACATACAGAAATAAATATAATAAAAAAAAATAAAAAAAAAAGAAAAAAACAAAACAAAACAAACAGGAACAAAGATAAGCAGTTTTGATATTTATCTCAACAAACTAACCAAAAGAAAGAGAGTATCCAAATTAATAAAATTAGAGATGAAAAGGGAGATTTTATCACCGAGTCCTCCAATGAAATACAAATGATCATTAGGAAGTATTTTGAAAATACATATTAAAATATTGGAAAATATAGAAGAAATGAATAAATTCCTAGGCACATATGACCTATCAATAAATCAAGAAGGTGTAAAGAGGTGGTGGAGAGACAGCTCAGTGGTTAAGAGCATTTGCTCTTCTGGTAGAGGACTTCCTGCACTCACATGGTCACTAATAACCATCGGTAACTCCAGTTCCAGGGGATTTTATGCCCTCTTCTGATTTTCATGAGCATTGTATGACATGTGTGCCACAATACACATACAAGCAAAACACACATACCCATAAAATAAAAAATAAAATAAGGCATAAACATCTATTAAAAGTAATAAGATTGAAAAAAAACCCCAAACTCTTTCCACAAAGAAAAGTCAGGACCAGAAATATTTACTGCTGAAATCTATCAAACTTTCAAAGAAAAACAAACATTGCTAATCCTCAAGCTATCCTACAAACTAGAAAAGGAAGAGTTCCATCAGGTTTCTACTAATGCCAGTATTACCTTGACATCCAAACTAAATAAAGACGCAACAAGAAAGGAAAGGTATAAATTGATGTCCCTGATGAGCACAAACACAAAACTTATAAAGTAAATAATTTTTATATATTTATTTATTTTATGTATATGAGTGTTATGCCTGCATTTAAGTGTGCTCATATGTGCAATGCCCATGGAAGCCAGAAGAGAGGGCATCAGGTTCCCTGGTACCAGAGTTTCAGATGGTTGTTAGATTCCATGTGGGTTCTGAGAACTGAAGCAGGGTTCACTGCAAGAGGAGCCAGTGCTCTTAACCATCTATCCAGCCCCTCAATTAAATACTTTGAATTCAAGAACACATTAAGAAACTTAGCTTCTTAATCCTAAAGGGAAGAACCAGGGTAAGTTACAATGGAATTAAAGCAAACTCCAAATACTGCCATGTAAACAGCTCAGTGTCCAATACCCAGGACTCGCTCATGATCTTCTGGGCTCCAAAGGGCTTGGATGTTCCTACCTTCTGCGACTCTGCCATCCCCAGTACACACAGCTTATCTGGTAGCTCGAAGCTGTCCCCACTCCACACCTGCCACTATCCTTGGTGATCATCTCAGGGTCCTAGCATCTCCAATATACTTGGATCTCAACTGAAACTGAGACTGCATTTTCACCAGCGCCTTTCTAGACTCTGCAGTGACTCCGACACTGCCATGTGGTGCCAAGCCACACCTTCTCTCTATGACTCTTTAAATCCTGAATTTTCAACTACAACTGAGGCTTCAACTTTACCAATGGCCTCTCCTGGCCTCTCATAGTACCAGGTCTTAGCTGCCTTCCATAACCCCATTTGTGCCTTGAAAATCAGTCCCACATTAGAGACGCTTTCATGTTGCCAAGTTTGGCCTCCAGGTTGAGATGCTTCATTGGCTCTGCTGGACCATTGCTTCTGGGCCTGAGGAAATTGTTCTCAGAAGGTTTCATCTCATTGATGCTGGTTTCTTATTAGTCACAGCTGATTCTTCAGACCTCGCTGACCAATATCTGTTGTCCCAGAAAAGCAAAGTTTTCACTTCCACAGATTCTTTTTTTACTTTGAACATAATTTTAATATTTATTTTCCAATAGTTATATGAACTGTGTTATCATTATGAAAGTTTTCATAAGGTCAAATCTTCTGCTCTCAAAATCCTTATTCTTACTGAACCCCGTGCTATATTTTTTCTTAATTTTTTATTGAGCTTTTGTAAATTTCATACTATAGCTCTTAGTCAAATTTAGATCCTCTCCCCATCCATATACTCCCATCCCTTCCCAACTGACCCTCATGCATTCTGCCTTACATGTTAAATTCTATCCAGTCAAGCATTTGTGCCCAGATGTCCTTTGGTGCAAATTCATCCACTGGAGTCTAGTCAGCCTATCTAGAAATTGTAAGGTCTATTCTTCCTCACTCAGTGTCCCAAAGCTCCCAGGCTAGGGAGCATTTCCCTTACTCCATGCTGGGCCTTGTCAGTTTTAGTCAGCAGGGGTCTTATGCTCGATGCTTCCATTGCCACAAGTTCACATGTGCAAGCTTCTAGTGGCCTGAAAGCCTCTGTTTCCCTGTTTATGGACAAACTCTGGCTCTGACAGTCTTCCTGCCTCATCTTCCACGATTATTCTCGAGCTCTGGGTATATAAGGTTTAATATAGGAGTCCTATCCAGGGACACACACTGTGTAGTCTCTTATTCTCAAAAGACTTGGCCAGTTGTGGCCTTCTGTGTGCATCATTCTGTTGTATAAGCAAGATTCACTGGTGAGAGTTGAGGGGTGCACTATTATTCTCTCTCCCCTCTGTTCCTCTGTGTTCAATGAACATTAGGTGTAGAGGTTCCACTGCAGGTGTGTTGCCTAGGACTGGGCATCTCTCAGATGTACATTCTCTGTATGAGATCATTTGTGGAACTCTGTAGTAGCCTGAGTCTGTTGCAAAAAGAAGCTTCTTTGGATGAATTGTGTAAGGTGTATTTGTCTGTAAATATAAGGATCCATATTAAGCAGATGGTAATTTCATTTGTTTAGAGATATGGCAGAGATAACTTTCTCTGGGATCCATGACCTCTCCAGCCATGTTTACAGTGTTTACAGTGTATACTGTGTTTACAGTGCTACCCATGAGTTCACTCCCAATGAAAGGGCTTTCAGTCCATTAAATAACTGCTGATTACGCCCCAGATAATAGTGCCACTATTGCACAAAATAGAGGTAGTTTTCTCTGCTAAGTATTATGGTTATTAGGCTGGGTTGGGCCATTGATTGATTTCTTCCCTTAGCAGTTTGCATAGTATCCTCTAGAACAATCAGAGCTAAACTTCAGGTAGAAGTCTATGGCAAGTGTCTTCTTCAGTTGTTCTCCATCATTAGTTTTTGAGACAGTTTCACATTGAACTTGAAACTCATTAATTCAGCTAAACTGGCTGGCCAGCTAGCTTCTGTGATCCATCTGTCTCCAACCCCTGAGCACTGAGGTTGCAGGTGTGTGAAACCACACCCTGCTCCATATTTCATTTTTTTTATCTCTTAACTTTGTTTTATGTCAAATTCCTTCTCTAGTGTTATAACATTTATTAGGCAAATTCTGTGACCACAAGGAGTTGTGCAGCTAGAGAGCTTAAACAATTTTAGGTAAAGGCCCCTTGGACTAGCCTTGAGTCATGTACCAATCCAGATACAAACCTTTGAAGTCAAGAGATAAGATATTTTGATAGGTTTGGAGTTTAACTGCTGCTTTTGTCATTTGTTTTGTTGCTGTGGCCAAATATTAATACCTGACAAAAGAACCTTAAAGAAGGTGATGAATACAGTCCATTATGGCAAGGAAGCCATGAAGCAGCAGTGTGAGCATCTGGTCACTGTGCATATGCAGTCAGGAAGCAGAGAGCAAGGAACATGCACGCTCAGCTCACTTTCTCCTCTTTGTTCAGTCTGGGATCAGGCCCATACTGCTAATACTTAGAGTAGTTCTAAATTCGATTAAGAAATCTTATATGAAATGTAAAAAAAGCTCAGTAAAAAATAAAAGACGTGACAATGAGAGGGGAACACATTTAAGGGTGATTGAGGAGAGGAAGAAGAGCCGTGAGTGGGTATGTATGTAATATGCATGTAAGATGCATGTAATATGTACAAAACTGTCAAATAATAAATGAAATATGTTTTTTATGATAAATTTTGAGAATGTTTTATTTGTAATGTATCAATAAATTAATTTATGACATTAAAATTTACAGAAGACATGATGATGTTATGAAAACTAATGGTCATAAAAACCTAGAAAACCTTGGAGTTCATGCTCTGCAGTATTTGCTTTAAAGCAACGAAGCTCAATAATTTGGATATCAGGAAACCCTGTCTTTTTTTTTTTAATTTTACATTATTCCAAAATATGCATATATACATTCCACACATAAGTCAAAATTACAAATTCTGAAAATAAACTTGATTCCTAAACACATTTAGAGATTCACATTTTAACAGTAAATTTGCATGCAGGTATAAAGCTGTGTAACTTTACATTTTCTCTTTTTTTTTTTAGAATATGACTATCTGTCTTCCATCCATATATGTTAATTACAATGTGTGAATATAGGTGGTAGGGCAACTCTAGAGCCCAATTTAGAGGTTCACATTGGAATAGCACAGTTGTTTCAGATACAATGAAATGTAATAATAAAGTTGCTCAGTTTGCCTGCCAACTGGAGATTTGGTGTTAGCATCCACAAATGAGGGAAACCATTCACTTTTTTTTTTCTGGGACTGTGTTACTCCACTTAGTATAATTACTTTGAGTTCCATCCATTTACCAGCAAAGCTCATGATGTCATCTTTCTTTACTGCTGCATAGAACTCCATTGTGTAGATGTACCACATTTTTGTTAGTCAGTCATCTGTTGAGGGGCATTTGGGTTGGTTCCAGCTCTTTGCTATTATGAAGAGAGCTGCAATAAATATAGCTACACATGTTTCTTTGAGGTAGGATACGTCTTGTGGGTATATGCCCAGGAGTGGTATGGCTGGGCCAGGTAGTAGGCTCATTTTGAGTTTTTTAAGGGTTCTCCACATTGCTTTCCACAGTGGTTGTACAAGTTTACATTCCCACCAGCAGTGGATGAGTGTTCCCCCTAGCAGTGGATGAGTGTTCCCCCTTTCCCCACAACCTCTCCAGCATTTGGTGTCTTTTGTTTTCTTGATCTTGGCTAGTCTTATTGGAGTGAGATGATATTTTAGTGTGGTTTTAATTTGCATTTCCTTAATTATAAATGATGTTGAACATTATTTAAGATGTTTCTCAGCCATCTTTACTTCCTCATTGGTGAAGTCTCTGTTCAGCTCTTTACTCCATATTTTGAGTAGGTCATTTGTTTTCTTACTTCTTTATTTTTTAAGTAGTTTATATATTCTGGATGTTAATGCTTTGTCAGATGTATCAGTGGTGAAGGTTTCCTCCCACTTTGCAGGTTTTCTCTTCACTTCCTTGATTATTTCTTTAGCTGTACAAAAGCTTTTGAGTTTGATGAGGTCCCACTTGTCAGCTGTTGTCCTTATTTCCTGTGAAGCTGCTGTTTGATTTAGAAAGTCTTTTCCTATACCTATGTCTTGTAGGTTGCTGCTGACTTTTTTTTCTATCACCTTCAGGGTTTCAGGTTGAGATCTTTGATCCATTTGGAGTTTATTTTTGCACAGGGCAAGAGGTAGGGGTTTAATTTTGTTCTTCTACAAATGGTGATCCAGTTTTGCCAACACCATTTGCTGAAGATGCTAACTTTCTTCCATTGATGTTTTTTGGCCCATTTGTCAAATATGAGGTGGCTGAAGTTATATGAGTTTAAGTTTGGATCTTCAATTTTGTTCCATTGGTAAATGGTTCTGATTTTTTTTTGCCAGTATCAGGCTGTCTTTATGACTATAGCCCTGTAGTATAGCTTGAAGTCTGGTAATGTAATCCCCCAAGTATTGCACTTTTCACTCAGGGTTGCTTTAGCTATTTGGGGTCTTTTGTTTTTCCATATGAATTTAAGGATTTTTTTCTAAGACTGTGAAAAACCTCATGGGGATTTTGATTGGGGTTGCATTGAACCTGTATATTAATTTGTGTAGAATGGACATTTTTACTATATTAATTTTTCCAATCCATGAGCATGGGAGGTCTTTCCATCTTTTGATGTCATTTTCAATCTCCTTCAGGGTTTTAAAATTTTTTGTTGTAAAGGTCTTTGGTGTCTTAGGTTAGGTTTATTCCTAGGTATTTTTTTTAGGCTATTGTGATTGGAAAGGTCTCCTTATATTCCTTCTCCAGTTGCTTATTGTTGGTGTAAAGAAAGGCTACTGATTTTTCTAGATTTATTTTGTATCCTGCCACTTTACTGAAACTTTTGATCATTTCTAAGAGTTTTCTGGTGGAGTTTTTAGCATCCCTTAAGTAAACTATCATATCATCTGCAAAAAGGGATACTTTTACTTCCTCGTTTCCAATTAGTACTCCTTTAATTTTGCTTTCTCTCCTTATTGCCCTGGCAAGCATTTCAAGCACTATATTGAAGAGGAGTGGCAGTAGTGGGCAGCCTTGCCATGCTCCTCCCTTTAAGGGGAATGCTTCCAATTTTTCTCCATTTAGGATGATGTTGGCTGTGGGTTTCTTGTATATGGCTTTGATTACATTGAGGAATGATCCTTCCAGTTCAATTCCCTCTAAGATTTTAAGCATGAAAGGACGCTGGATTTTGTTGAAAGCTTTTTCTGCATCAATTGAGATGATCGTGTGGTTTTTATCTTTAAGTCCATTTATGTGTTTTATGATTTACATATGTTGAACCATCCCTGAATCTCTGGTATGAATCCAACCTGGTCATCTTTTTATGTGGGTCTGTATGCAATTTGCAAGTATTTTGTTGAGAATTTTTGCATCTGTGTTCATTAATGATATTGGTCTATAGTTTTCTTTCTTGTTTGTGTCTTTGCCTGGTTTTGGTATTAGAGTGATGCTGGCTTCATAGAAGGAGTTTGGGATATTTCCCTCTGTATCCTAAAACCTCTTTCAATGTTTTGTAGAATTCTGCTGTGTAATCATCTGGGCCTGGGCTTTTTTTAGTTGGTAGGCTTTTTATTACTTCTTCAGTTTCCTCAAGTATTACGGGTCTGTTTAAGCTGTCAATCTCTTCTTGGTTAAGCTTTGGCAAATACCAGGATTTCATATATTCATCCATTTCTCTTAGGTTTTCAAATTTAGTAGAGTATAGGTTTTTGAAGTGTTCTTGTATGATTGTCTGGATCTTTTCTTTATCTGTTGTGATGTTTCCTCTTTCATCACAGATGCTATTGATTTGGAGTTGCTCTTTCTTTCTTTTGGATAACTGGGCTAGAGGTCTGTCTATTTTGTTTATCTTTTCAAAGAACCAGTTTTTGGATTCATTGATATTTTTTTTCTTGTATTTTCTTTGTTTCTATTTTGTTGATTTCTGCTCTGATTTTCGTTATTTCTTTCTGTCTGTTGGGTTTAGGGTTCATTTATTATTGTCTTTCAAGTGTTTTTAGTTGCAGTGTTAGATCGTTTATTTGTTCTCTTTTTTTTTTTCCTTTCTGTTTGTTTTTAATGTGGGCACTTAGGGCTATGAATTTCCCTCTTAGGACTGACTTTAGTGTATCCCACAGGTTTTGTTGTGTTGTATTGTCATTTTCGTTTAGTTCTAGGAATGTTTTTATTTCCTTCTTTATTTCTTCTCTGACCCACTCATTGTTCAGGATTGTGTTGTTTTGCCTCCATGTGTTCTTATAGTTAGTAGAGCTTACCCTGGGGTTAATATTGAGCTTTACTGCACTGTGTTCTGATAGAATGCATGGACTAATTTCAATCCTTTTGTATTTGTCGAGGTTTCTTTTGTGTCCCAGTATGTGGCCGATTTTGGAGAATGTTCTGGGTGCTGAGTCGAAGGTATATTCTCTGGTGTTTGGATGGAATATTCTGCAGATATCTGTGAGGTCCATTTGGTGTATTGTATTGTTCAGTTCAGATGTCTCTCTGTTTATTCTTTGTCAAGTTGACCTATCCAGGTGGCTCAGTTGGGTATTGAAGTCCCCCACTATTAGCATGCTGGGATTAATTTGTGTCTTGAGGTCCTGAAGGATTGTGTTTGTAACGTTCAGTGCACCAGAGTTTGGTGCATAAATATTTAAGGTTATGAAATCTTCTTGGTTAATTGTTTCATTGATAAGGATATGATGGCCCTCTTTGTCTTTTCTGATTAATTTTACTCTGAGGTCTATTTTGTCTGATAGAATAGCCTCTCCTGCTTGCTTTTTGGTACCATTTGCTTGGAATATTTTTTTTTTCATACTTTCATTCTAAGGTGGTGTCTGTCCTTGAGGGTGAGATGGGTTTCTTGGAGGCAGCATATAAATGGGTTCTGTTTCCTAATCCATTATCACAGTCTATGTCTTTTGATTGGGGAGTTTAGACCATTAATATTTAAAGTTATTATTGAGGGATGTATGTTGTTTCCTTTCAACTTATTTTTCATTTGCATTCTTAGTCTATTTATTTACTCTGCTATGCTTTTGGTAATTTCTCTCTTGGGTTGCTTAAGGATAGTTGTTCCTTTACTCTGTTCTTTGGATTGCTTCGAGTATTTTCTGAAGTGTTAGTTGTTTTTTTTTTTAATTTTTTTTAATTTATTTCTGTATGTGTATGAATGTATTGTCTGCATGCAAGTTTGTGCACCCGTGTCGTGCAATGCCGCAGAGGTCAGAAGAGGGTGTCGGATTCCCCTGGAACTGGAGTTCTCCTGGAACTGGAGTTTCAGACGGTTCTTGGCCGCCATGTGGGTGCTGGGGATCGAACCCGGGTCCTCTGTAAGAGCGGTCGGTGCTCTTAACCACTAGGCTATCTCTCCAGCCCCTGAAGTGTTGGTTTTTTGACATGTGTTCTTTCATTTTGTTTATGTTATGAAATATTTTTCTTTCTCCTTCAACTATGATTCACATTTTTGCTGGGTATAGTAGTATAGGTTGGCATCTAAAGTCATTTAGCACTGGGAATACTTTGGTCCATGTTCTTCTGGCTTTCATAGTTTGCACTGAGAAGTCAGGGCTCTGATGGGTTTCCCCTTATATGTAACTTGTTGTTTTTCTCTTGTTGCTTTCAGTATTTGATTTGAGCATCTAGTGTTTTAACTATGATATGACGTGGGGAATTTCTTTTCTGGTCTTGTCTATTTGGTGTTCCATGTGCTTCTTGTATTTCTATGGGTTTGTTTTTTTTCAGTTTGGGGAAGTTTTCTTCTATTATTCTGTTGAAGATCTGTTCAATACCATTCTCTTGGGATTCTTCTCCTTTCTCTATTCCTATGATGGGGAGGTTTGGTTTTTTCATAGTGTCCCACATTTCCTGGTTGTTTCACTCTTGTGTTTTTTAAAATTTTTCATAATCTTTACTTGAGGTTTCTAGTTGCGCTGTGTTATCTTGTAAGTCTGATATTCTTTTTTCTGCTTCATCCATTCTGCTTCTGAGGCTTTTTCCCATCCTTTCTTGCTGATTGGATGAATGTTCAATTTCCTTTTTTATTTCCTCCTGTGATTTCTTCAGTATTTCCATTTCCTTTAGGAGCTTTTGATTCTCTTTGTGTAGCTTCTTGCTTTGCTGGTCAGTTTCTTTTTTCCTTTCAGCCTGAGATCTTTTCAATCTTTCCACTTCCTTCCGGAGTTTGTCATTCTCTCCCTCTAGTTCTTTTCGAAGTTTGTATTTCTCTTCCTCTAGCTCTTTTTGGAGTTTGCCAATCTCTCCTTTTACTTCTCTCCTGAGTTTATCATTCCTTCTAGTTCCTTCATGAGTTTTTCGTTCTCTCCCTTTAGTTCTCTGATTTGTTCTTTATAGTCTTTGAATATGTCTAAAATTGCTCTTCTAAGGTCGGTGTCTTGGTTTCCTTCCAGGGAGATCTCATTGTTGGGATCTTCTACAGGATTGGTTGAGTTCGGTGGGGATTTATTTTGAGCTTTTCCCTATTGTTGTTTTCCCGTTGTGTTTTTGGCATGTGTATTTTTTTGTTGTTATTGTTTTTCCCCCTTTGTTTATTTGTTTGCCTTCTGTTGCTAATCTCAAATGTTGATATGGAGGACTAGTTGGTCACTCAGTTTGCTTCCTGCTGGTTTCTTCCTCAGTTTTTATTATGCAGCCTTGAACTGCTGCCACTGCTGGATCCTCCCAAGGGCAGTAAGCTACAGCACCAGAAGTTTGGCCTGCACACGGGTCCCCAACTGGGCAGCTGGGCACAGCTATCCATGAACGCAGTTCCACTCTATGGTTCTAGCATTGGATGGCGGATGTGGAGGTGGGCTGGTTGGCCAAATGCCTGCATGGCACAAACCCTCCTGGGTGGCTGGGCATGGGGTGTGTGCACCCCTGACTGACTGGAATACATTTTTGAAAAACAAAATGTTTGGATGCAGGAATAGTGGTCCTTATTAGTAATGCCAGCACTCAGGAGACAAAAGCCAAAAAGATAATTGCAAGTTAGAGGTCAGCCTGGGCTACACAGGGAGAACTTGTTTAAAAAAAATAAATAAGTACATAAGTATATTAACCAATCAATCTTATTTATGAGTGAATTTTGGTCAACAATCAAATTTAAGAGCATTTACTTGGATGCTTCACTGTAGCTTGTGATAGAAGAGGCAACTTAAATGTAAAACCACGTGGCAGATGCAGGATAGACAAAGATAGAGCTAGACTTGAAGTCTCCCAAGATATGAAAAATTACAGATTATATGGGTAATTAATAAATGAGTAAAACATGAAGCAGACCTCCAGCATTTGTGAAGAATTACTCTTGGAAACAGATAGGATGGAAATGTGGTGTGAGTTTATATACGCATCTGATCCAGTGCCAGGAGCAGATTCCAGGCACAGCCACAGACTCAGCTGCACATGTGAATGTCCTGGAAAATCTAGCTGGAATTTTATTTCCCCACGTTGCTCAGCCTCTGACTAAAATGTTCTTGGAAACATAAATATGCAGAACACTGTAGAAATCAGAAAAATTTGTATGATTGCTATTCCAAAGAGAAATGTTTTAATCTTAGTAGTATATAGGATTAGTATTCACCCAAGAATTACTCACCAGATTCAGATTAGAATTCTAATAATATCAAGAATCAATTACCTTTCCTCTAAAGCATTTTATTTTTTATTTTTTTTTAAATTTTTTTAAATTTTATTTATTTCCATATGTGTATGAATGTGTTGTCTGCATGCAAGTCTGTGCACCCGTGTCGTGCAATGCCGCGGAGGTCAGAAGAGGGCGTCAGATTCCCCTGGAACTGGAGCTCTCCTGGAATTGGAGTTCCAGATGGGTCTCGGCCGCCATGTGGGTGCTGGGGATCGAACCCCGGTCTTCTGCAAGAGTGGTCGGCGCTCCTAACCGCTAGGCCATCTCTCCAGCCCCCTCTAAAGCATTTTAATAGCTTCCACCTCAGTTAAAACTACAGAAACAGAAAGGAAATGGAAAGAAAACGGAAAGAGCCATTTTCATGAAGGTAATAAGAGGGTTAAACTATAGGATCCAGTCACAAAATTACAAGAGTTTTAATGGAAGTCTTAGTTTTCCCTGGGTCTTAAGAAAAAAAAAAGCTATCTTTGCAATCTGAAATTGGGTTAGTATGTAAAGCCTTCAGGTAAAAGGAAGCTTTTGAAATCCCATTCATATGGAAACAGTTTCCATAGCTCAGCTGCCAAGCCTGTCCAAAAAAACTGACTTCTACTACATAAGTCAGCTCATTCCATCGCTGGCTGCATCTGACAGCAAGAAGTTCTTCCTTGATAGTTTAAATGCCATTTGCCTTTCCAGACTATGAATATTAGTAGGATTGTGTTCCATAAAATTCCCAATTATGACTTGCTGTCATATGGGTCCTTGAAGAAAGTGTCTTTTGTCAGAACACTTATTGGGTACGTACCATTTTATATTTTACATGTGTTTTGTATGTGTCCAGCCTTGTTCTTCACAGTGGCCCTGTTGTTAACTTGCCAGGTTATTTTCTCCAATTCCAATGGTCCCCATGAGGTGGTTGCTAGTTTGGTCATCCATTGTGAAATGTTTTTAAAATATCTTCATGAAATTCTCTATGACTCAGCTTGTGAATTTCATCAAAATTATGAAAGGCTTGGGGTGATATTTTTGGCATGGCTATACATCCTTGGGTTCTCTTAAGCACCCTCCCCATTTTAACATATTTTAAAACTAAATTCTTGTTAAGTGTTATGATATTGAAGCCAGATTTTCTGTGTTAGACTCTTACTAGTTCAGTGACCTTAAATAGTTGACTCAACTGTTAGGCATTTGCACCTGTCTCCTCATCTATAGCTACCAGCACAGAAATGACTCACAATGGGAGATCTCCTGGATACCAAGCATTTCCTACAGACATATGGATAGCTATGTCTACTAAACCTTCCCAAGTCATAATATAAACCCACAAGTTGAAGATGTCCAAACAGCATCACTGACCACAGTAGCCCAACACCAAGAAGCACACATCTTGTCTTCTTAAATATTTGTGAATCTATCTTACATGGAAATTACGAATTTTAGAAACAAGTAGTAAGTCACATGATGGTAGAAATTTTATTTGATATGTTGAAAGATCAGAAAACATCTAAAATCTTCAGATTTTGGGCAGAGAGTATGGAAATACACACAATAATGGAAACAGCGCCAATGAGACCAATTTGTACCAAATCCAAGAAACACATTCGTGGCTTCATAAGTTATGCTTGAGGTTATACTGAGGATATTTATTTATTTAGTCTTTTTGAGACAGGGTCTCTCTCTCTGTAGCCCCAGCTAGCTCGTAACTCACTATATAGATCAGGCTAGCCTTGAATTCACAGAGATCTGCCTTATTCTGCCTCTTGAGTACTGGAGTTGGGGGTATGTACCACCACACCCAGCAAGGCTTTATATTTTTATAAAAGCAGAAACCAAGAAACGAAGAGCTTAAAACATTGAGTACTATGATGGAGAAGGAAGCTCTGCTCATCTGGCATTTATCATTCTTTGTGTTTGAAGCTTGCTTAGCTTTTACCATGGACCTTCAGCAGGTCACATTTAGCAACATACAGTCCTGTGTTTTTTTTAGGAAAAGTTTTTTTTTTTTTTATATATATATATAGATAGATTATAGATATATAGATATAATATATATATAATTCTACTCTCAGATAAAATTTGTTTTGTGAAATGATTTTGGTAACATATAAGGAAGGATCTTATTTATTTATTTTTCTATCCCTATAAAACGTTGCATTATCTGGTCAGCAGTATTCTGTTTCAGCTTTAAAAACAAATACAACACACTTAAGTTTTCTATTGTGTGATAACCAAGAAGAAAAGAAGAGTTATAATTCAATAAAAAAACCAATCTAGCCGGGCATGGTGGTACACGCCTTTAATCCTAGCACTCGGGAGGCAGAGGCAGGCGGATCTTTGTGAGTTCAAGGCCAGCCTGGTCTACAGAGTGAGTTCCAGGTCAGCTGGGGCTACAGGGAGACCCTGTCTCGAAAAGACCAAAAAAAAAAAAAAAGAAAGAAAAACCAATCTAGAGATCTCATTTCATGTGAGATCAATAAATATGCCTTCACGTGCATGTGTATATAAACCATGCAAGTCTTTTACACATGTGTTTCTTAAATGCCACTAGTTCGTAGAAAATAACAAATCCCCTAGTTTTCTAGCAACCAAATCAATAAGACATGGAATCTTCATCAGTCAGAGCCAAGTACTTTGAAGTGTTCATACATACCAGCTGGAGGGAACAACCAACCTACACTTAAACCTAAACATGTGTACCACATGAGATTACTACTAAATTGTCTATATTAAGGCCCAAAGTTTTGTGGATAAATGGAATACTTTTATGCAATTTCTAGAGTGATAGGAAATTTAAAATAGATTCTAAACCGATGCTTTGATTTGTTTTGTTCTGACTTTCCTAAAGTATATTTCAGATATATATTTAAAACATGTACATTTTGAGTTGGTTTTCTATCATGGCTGTGGTCACAGCATGGCTTTATTACTTTTTTTAATACTTGTGCTTAGTAGTTCCACGAACCAGCGCACACATTCCTGAGACAGCTGGAAAGGGTAAGAGAGTCTTTTCAATTATACAAATTCACATATTCATATGTTACTGAATCTACCATCTCACTACCAGCACTGTTTAACTCTACTGTGTAAATAAATCTAAATTGGACACTTCAAAATTCTCTTTTGGAATGAAAATCTGGACAAATTTCACATGGAATAACTCCTAGAAACAACCAAGACTGCTCTGGGTAGAGCCAATGGTCTTTTCTATGAAGACATAGTCAAAGGAGAGCATGTTGAAGAGAAGGAGCCTGTATCACTCTAGTCCTTTACACCAAGTTGTCATTGGTCACTTCTCATCTCACTTTGTATTTCTCTCCAGTTTATCTTTAGAATACTGTGGGCAAAGGGGTAAGACCATACACATTTTTCTATATAGATACCCTCAACATGAAACTTCCAGAGAAAAGTAATCTATGAAATTGCTTCTTCAATTTCCCACTAATTTCTTCTCTGCCCATCATAAACATTAAAGTGCTAGACCAGCTTCTTCTTACCTAAGAATAAATTGATTTGTTATTCAATGAGTTGATGGTTCTTGGTGAAAGAAAATGAAGCTCAGAGATGAAAGCCACTGGGGACACTTCCTCTTGTTTCTGGAAATAAGTAAAAATGCAACAAAACAGAACAAAACAAATCCACACCTTTAGTTGTACAAGCATACATTCTGTTAAAACAATAAGGGATCCAGTAGAGACCTCAGCAAAAAAGAATGAAAATGAATTCTTCCAGTGAACCTTACCAGTAGAGGTTGTGAAGGTTGAGCATAATAGCTTTTGAAAATCCATGGTCACAGGGTATCTTCTTAAGACATATTAATACAAAGCTGGGTGTGGTGGTGCACACTGCAATCTCAGCTCTCACAAGGTGGAGGTGAGAGGACTGCGACTTCAAGGACAGCCTGTGAGTCATAGTGAAACCTTATCTCCAAGCACATAAGACAGAAAAATCTATGTTTTTGTAATACCTTAACAATTAATTAAGGAGTAAAGTATTTTAGCTAGTTATGTGACTCTTCCTCTTATGAAACTACAGACCTATTGGTTACTTGAATATCTAGTTCCTCTGTTTCTATTTCATGTTTAAACATGAATACATGCTACATGTAATTCATTATTGTATTACTACCACACAACTATGAACAGTTGATTTTGGCAATCACTTTTTAAACTATTTTACATATTATTTTTATTTTATGTGTATGAGTGTCTCGACTGCATGTATGTAAATGCACCCATGCCTGTGGAGGTCAGAAGAGAGTGTCTCTGGGAACTGGGGTTGCATCTGGTTGTTAGCCGTTATGCGGGTGCTGGGAAGCAAACCCTCTACAAGAGCAGAGTCATCTCTCCAACATAATCATTTTGAATGAATTCTGATCACAAGTGATGTCTCAATTTGGGATTATTATTATTATTATTATTATTATCATTATATTATTTGTTAAACAGAGTCTTCCTGTAGCCCCAGCTGGTCTAGAATTCACTCTGTAGACCAGAATGGCCTCCACCTCATAGAGATCCACCTGCTTCTGTTTCTGCAGTGCTGAGATTAAAGGTGTGCACCACCATGCCCTGCTAATAATCTGTAATTATTATTATTATTTTTGAGACAGGGTCTCCTTTTAGCCCCAGCTGGCCTGGAGCTCTCTCTGTAGACCAGGCTTGAACTCACAAAGATCCGCCTGCCTCTGCCTCCCGAGTGCTGGGATTAAAGGCGTGCATCACCACGTCTGGCTGGAATTATGTTTAACATAGGCATTTCACCTCTACTGTAAACATTTCATTTCTCGTATCTGTATCCGAATGCAGTCTTTCAAACCACAATTCCACATACTATGTTATTCCTCCTTCAGAAATATCTTCCTACTCCACAGGGAAATATGGTTAAAATAAATATACCATCCATTCCTTAGAAGGTCATCTGAAGTTTATTCTCTCTTTGCCTTCTCCTCCCATGAAACCCTCTCATACCAGCTGCCCCATGCTGAGGGCCTCTAGACAAAAGCATGGTGCAGTGTCCTGAAAGACACTTTCTATTAAAATGGACAACAGATGTGCACAGAGAAAAGGAATAGATCAAAGACGTGACTTCCATCTGGGAGAGTATTTGCAAACATAAAGTATGTAGGCTCTTGTTATTTTAAACTTTCATCAGTGTAACCTGGGTGGAGGAGGAAGTAACATTGGAAAATAAGATAAGGAGGGAGGAGTCCGTTACAGAACAGACAGTCGTGTCTGTGGAATGGGATGGGCACAGACAGCAATTCCACACACATTTCAAAGCCCACTACTTGTGTGGATACTGGAGGGATGTTGAGGAAACTGGCAGTAGTTCAGTATTTGGCTTCCCTATCTTAAGAAATCTAGGGTTCACTCAAGAAATCCAAGTTTTACAACAAACATAAAATAAGAGAATTGCATGATTGCGTGAATTCAGAGAATACAATGTCAGATCATGCTTCATATATTATTGGTATCCTTTGCAAAATTATTGACTTCATGACTCAAACTGTAAGCAGCTTTTGCTATTGCGCAAGAATCAAAACAATTTGAAAACACAAGTCGTTGGCTTTTCTGATCCCCTCTGCTGCTGGGTTGGAGAGGTTAAAGCAGTTGTTTGAGGAAGCAGGGGAGGCCGTGGATAGTGACTGGGCAGACTGACTCTCAACACTTCAGTATACCAACTCAGTCTCTCCCTACCACTCTGAATCTAACAATATTCCTGGTTCCTTACTGACCACACTGAATTCAGGGTATCTTTTAATTCTAATTTAGTATTCTCAACCCCAATTAAGCACTCATAAATTAGCACTACATAGTATAGTCATCATAATTCTTTGGGTGCAAGAGGACTTTCTGTTTGCAGAAAATGAATATTAGATAATTTCTTATAGTTTTCATTCTTCTAATGAAGTGTAAAGGCTACTGACAAGTAACAATAACTCTCAAAACAGCATGTAGCAATGGAGGATAAAATAACAGTTAACTCTATTTAATAATTTATGAAGGCCATACTGAAATGCACTAGGACCTTAAATGGTGAATACAACCAAATCAGGTGAGATGCTATTCCAAAGTCTAAATCAGAAATCAATTACTCTTACATATTTAGATAACATAAATTATAATTAGCTTATTGTTTGGATAAATTCTATTTTTTGTACTGAAATACTTTTGGATATTAGATATTGACACAAATTTTATTCAATTAATTGCATTGTCTTATGAAGATAAATCATTTTCTTTTTCCTTTTATCTTTTCTGTTTCTTTTTTATTTTTGGAGACAGATTCTCACTCTCTCTATGGACTCCTGATTGGCCTTGAAGGTGCAGTGATCCTATTGACTCTGACTTCTGAGATCTGGAATTACAAACATGAACCAACATGTCTGGCAAGGATGAATAACATTAAGTCACTCTGAAAGGTAAGGCACAAAATAGAAGGTAGTGATTTAAAAAAATGTATCTTACTTTGAAGACTCTTAATTAAAAGAGATGATTAAATAAATATGAAAGACCAAACCTCAATATTTCTTACTCTTACTTTATTTATATGAAAATGTAGCTTTCATTTCATCTGTTTTGTAACACAGCTCCCAAGAACATGTTGTGGTAAAAGCTTACTTGGAACTTTAAGTAGTATAACTTCACAGACAAATATATTAATTGGAAAAGGTAATATCCAACTTCCCTCTTTGATGAAATAGAAAAAAGAACACAAAGTAAAAACAGTTCAGTAGCACTTTATTTTTTAATTGAAGAACAGCTTTTCTATTGTGGTAAAATAAACATAACACAATATTTATCATCACTGACATTTAGTGCCTTTACAGTGTTTTTCTATTATCACCAATGTCGGATTCTAGCACATTCTCATCACCATGAAAGGAAACTCTGCATCCATTCCACAGTGATGACTCATTTCTCCCTCCTCCTACCCCTGGCTACTTGTAATGTGCTTTTTGTTCCTATGGATTTGATAATTCTGGATAATAATACTCCATGATACAGATGTGCCGTGCCTTGTCTGTGTCTCCCACTTGGTGGACACTTGATTGTTTTCATTTTTAGGCTTTGCGAATGGGGCTATTATGAACATTTATGTTTGAGATTTTGCTTTTCTTTTTTTTTCTAATTATATATATATGTATATTTTATGTGTGTGAATGTGTTGCTTGCATGTATGTAAGTGCACTCACATCATTCAGTGCCTGAGGAGGTCAGAAGAAGGCCCAGGATCCCCTGGAACTGGAGTTACCGATGCTTGTTAGCTGTCATGTAGGTGATGGGATTTGATCCCCAGTCTTTTGTAAGAACAGCTGGTGCTCTTAGCCACTGAGCCATTTCTCCAGCCCCTCTTTCTCCTCTTCCTCCTCCTCCTCTTCCTCCTCCTCTTCCTCCTCCTCCTCCTCCTCCTCTTCCTCCTCCTCCTCTTCCTCCTCCTCCTCCTCCTCCTTCTCCTCCTTCTTCTCCTCTCTTCCCTTCCCCTCCTCTCTCCCTTCTTCTTCTCCTCCTCCTCTTCCTCCTCCCCTCTTCCTCCTCCTCCTCTTCCTCCCTCCTCCTCCTCCTCCTCCTCCTCCTCCTCCTCCTCTTTTCGGTATTTTTGAGGCAGGATTTCCCTGAAGCCCTAGCCACCTGGAACTTGCTGTGTAGACCAGGCTGGCCTTGAATTTACAGAGATCCACCTGCTCTGCATCCAGAGTGCTGGGATTAAAGTGGTGTGCCGCCATGCCTGGATTGCTTTCATTTTCTTAAGTTTTATTTTTCTGTTAACTGCATGCAGTAACTATACACATTTTGAGTGATATAAAGTGATGTCTTACACATTTATACATTGCCTTATAATCAAATCAGAGAAATTAATGAGTTCATCATTTTAATATTTACATTAATCATTTTTGGTAGTAAGAACATTCACACTTTTCTCCCTTTGATTCCATTTCTTTGGGAATAGACCCAAGAGTAGCATTATTGGGCTATATGTTAATTGCAGGTATCTGCATTTTAGATCTTTATTTTTTGTTCTTATAAGAGGCTTCCCCCACTGCTGTGGATAGAACCCAGGGCTTCATGCTGGCTGCTGGACAAGCCACTCAAGATACATGCAGGGACTGGGCCACATCCCTAGTACCTGCATCTATCTTCTGAGACAGAGTAGCCCAGCCTGGCCTCCTCACATTCACGGTGTAGCAGAGACAGGCCTTGAATTCCTGATCCTCCTGCCTCTGCCTCTCTTCCAGAGTGCTGGATTACGGGTCCATGTCCTGGTATCAAGCTCAGCTCTGCATTTTTATTTTTATTATTTATTTTTTCTTTTTCCTTTATTTTTTATATATACTTTTAAATTGTATTTATTTATTTGAATGTATTGTCTGCATGTAGGTCTGTGCAAACGTGTCGTGCAATGCAGCAGAGGTCAGAAGAGGGTGTCGGATTCCCCTGGAACTGGAGTTCTCCTGGAATTGGAGTTACAGATGGTTCTCAGCCACCATGTGGGTGCTGAGGATCGAACCCGGGTTCTCTGCAAGAGCAGTCGGCACTCTTAACTGCTAGGCCATCCCTCTAGCCCCTATTTGTTTATTTTTTAAGGGATTCTACAATATAAGAGCACAGTTGTTTTCAGATAACATTGACGTTGCTCAGTTTGCCATACAATTAGGTAATTGGTGTATTTTTTTGAAGTGAGCCAAATTATTAAGTATAAGCAATGAGTGTAAGTAACATTCATGTAAAACCAATTTGCAAGTATCTATGTCCAAATTTTGAACAACCCAAGGTTCCCATAGTCCAGTTGGAGAAGCTTGTATGCACAATCAGTAGCACTTTAAAATGATCAAATTATTTTTTTTCCTCTTTTGTTTATTTTTTAACAGATTCTACAATATAACAACACAGTTGTTTTCAGATAACATTGATGTTACTCAGTTTGCCATACAATTAGGTAATTGGTGCATTTTTTTGAAGTGAGCCAAATTATTAATCAAATTATTTTAACAGTGAGTGGATGGATTCATGTAACACATAAACTTCAAAAGGAGAGCCAGAGTGCACGAAAATCAGCTGGCATTGAAGCTTGGTATGTTTATGAGAAGAAATTAGAATGGAAATGCAACGTAGCAACATGGTGAACTTATAATAATGAGGGATGACATCAAACAGCATACACCAAATTAAAAAAATATAGAAGAGCCAACATTTCTTTGTAAATTTTTAATGTATTTGAAAATCCTACAAGAGTTTTTCCAAGTTCTATTTCCCTATAACTAAGTTCTCTAAAATAAATGGGAAACATTCTTTTCATCTTCTTAGTCTGATGAATATAGCAGTATATTCTAAACACAAGTTTAGTTTGAGGGACATAAGTAAGAACTTGTGACAGTGCCTAATTGGATGATGGTTTCTTGAAATTCCCAGCAATAATTAAAGACAGTCATATAAAAGAATTAGAAGTGACAAGAAGAACAGCAAATGCTGGTGAAGTACATCTGCATGCCCTGTAGATTAGAGCTTAGTGAAACGATGGCTCTGACATGAAAGGAGAAGGGTCTACTAAAGGGGAAGGAGACCAGCGAGAGGATACCGAGGACAGGAGAGAGTAACAGGCACGGGAAGATGTCGAAATACATGGCTTAACTGAGTGATCATGCCATCGTGGAACCCATCTTGTTGTATGATCAATATGTACTAACAATTTTTTAAATGTTGGTTTTGTGCATGACACCCCCATTCTCATAAGTAAAGCAATGCACCCAAAAGGAAACATACTTCTGTCTCTCTTAGATGACATCATGGATCCAATTATTGGCTTCTATAAAGTACCCACATCTTCTTTCATTCCCTGCTTTGCAAGTCACTCTTCAGAAGAACCATGGTGCTTGTGGTTTCCTCATGCCTCATCCCCATCTCAACAAATAGTTAAATAATGTTTCTCAAAAAAGAAATCTCCCCTCTAAGGAAAAATGCCCCGTATGTCATTACCACTCTTTCATCCTTTAGCATATATAGACCGGGACCCTCTTTTCTAGGAAAGCATTGCTGATCCTCATTTGGAATTAATTTAATCTCTGGGTCTCCAAAGTCCATCCACATCCTTGTCTGTCTCCTTGTATAGATCTACTAGCATCTCTATCACCCTTTGATATGACACAGTGCTCACTCATACCTGGTGAAATAAATTCAACAGAACTGAAAGCCAGTCTAAGTCAGTGTTGGTTAAAGAATGTACACAGATTGGTACCACACCAAAGATTGCATGCTTCACTCTACAATGAGTTGAGAACTTAAGAAAATGTGTAAGATTTTCTTTTTTTTTTCAGTTTAACATTGTCATGTAACTCGATCTTGTGACTCATGTCACCGAATAGAGTACAGACCAATTTGACTATTGTTGAATTTGGGTGGTGAGTTAAATATGTCACGAGATGCCTTGCAATTATGAGCAGAATGAACACACTGCAAAATATCAAAGTTTCAAGTAAAACAACTGCAGCCTCCAAACTCCATAAGCAAGAAAAAACAAACTTGTTTACTCTTGTAATTCATTTATTATTTTTATTTTGTGTGTATGAGTGTGTTTTATTGCCTGGACGGGTGTAAATGCCACCTGTTATACAATGCCTGTGGAGGTCAAAAGAAGGCATTAAATCCCCTGGAACTGGAGTTATGGATGGCTATTAGCTGCCATGTGGGTACAGGTAATCAAACCTGGGGTCCTCTGCAAGAGGAACCAGTGCTCTTAACTGCTGAGCCATCTCCCCAGCTCCCTCCTCTTGTAATTTAATATTATTAGTAATTTAAAATTGTGCCAGACACTCCCACTCCATATTTGACGCTATTAGCTAAGTAATAAATGTATATTATTTATTTGCATTTCTAATTAACAGTAAAATATGCTTCGCTGAATGGATTATTTTGGGTTGCCCCAAATAGGAATGAATGAAATATACACGATAGAAGCAATTCCAAAAAAAAGTTATAAATGTAGTCATGTCGGGACTGGTGAGATGGCTTGGCAGGGAAATACATTTGCCACCAAGCCTGACAATATGAATTTAACGGGACCCATATGGTGGAAGGAGATAGCTGACTCCTGCAAGTTGTCGTTGAGTTCCATAAATATATTGTGGTATGGATATGCCCTACTCCACAATCAATCAATATAATGAGATAAAAGTATTTTTATAATACAGCCAGGCCTAACTAGGAGGAAGTAGATTTCTCTTAATTGTCTTCAACAAAGCTCTATTGTTACCACCTTCCCTTTTCTCAGATGAGGATGTAGGACAGAGAGATATGGCACAGTCTTTCTCTAGATCCTGAGCAGTTTCAGGCCAGGAGACAGACAATTATAGTTTTAGGTGAAACTCTGGTTTCAGCACTGAGCTCTACTCAGTTACAAAGGCGGGAAACCCCAGATAAAAAGGCACATGAGACTTAAGTCACTCTGGGAACATGACTTACTTCCATTGGAACTGCCAGACCAGGCCACCTGCAGGCACGTGGAACAGGAGCAGAGCAGGAGCAGGGACAAGATGGCGACCGGGGCCCACCCATTTATAGCCATGGGGCGGGACCTCAGGTACAGGGGAAGAGGTCAGAAGATGGCGACCGGGGCCCACCCATTTATAGCCATGGGGCGGGACCTCAGGTACAGGGGAAGAGGTCAGAAGATTGACAGCCTCTGGAGGAAGTGGACATCTATGTGTCCCTTGGAATTCTGGGAAGCCCAGACCTAACAAGCTCCACATCTCAAATAGCACAGCTACCTTTTGCTTAATGAATAGTTTATTCCTTTTTTTCTGTTTCATTATATTCAGTGTGTTCTTCAAAATATAGGCATCATGAAGGGGGCTTTCTTGCTTAGATTTCATATATATATATATATATATATATATATATGAATTAAGGGGTATTTTAGCATAGAAATTTACTAGGCAACTGTGAGAACAACAAGACCTGTGTAAGCCCAAGCTAGACAAAACCCCAGCATGGATGGGAGATTTGGGCAAGAAGCTGCAGTCCTATCTGAAGAACTATTGCAATTGATGTCTTCTGGGAAAGGGAGAGTCAGTTATCTTTAAGGTGTGACACTAGATAGTTGCTGGGAAAGGGAGAGTCAGTTATCTTTAAGGTGTGACACTAGATAGTTGCTGGGAAAGGGAGAGTCAGTTATCTTTAAGGTGTGACACGAGATAGGTTAACCAGGCTCCATACCCAAGAGCACTTGGGAAGACCAAGTAGACTCCATAGGTTTAAAAGATAATAATAGAGAGCCTGAAACAGCCACAGTGTTATTAATGTGGACATGGGGATGGGGAGGGGTCTGAATAAAAATACAATGTATGAAATTATTAAAGAATTAATATAAATATGTTAAAATTAATCAATTTTAAAACATGTTTTCATGTAGGAGAATATCTAACAAATTGGCCAGGGGATCCAAGCCCCCCACAAAAGGTAAAGGCTCCTTGCCTCTAAACTGGGATACCTGCAAGAAGAGAGGCGATAAGGCCCTGCTGCTGAAGACCTGACATCAACATGGGAAAGATGTATTGAGACCACACATGCAAGTGTACAGATGGCCTCTGGAATACCAGAAAGAGTTACCAAAGGCCACTAAACCAATAAAGCAGATATAGGTCTCCTTGAGTCAAGCAAGACTCCACCAACAGCACCACCTACACCTCACCTGCCTGGAAATACTGTGCAGCAGAGGCAGCCATATGCCTGTATATCCCAAATATAATTGGCTATTGGCTCTCTCCTTGGAGGAATAACCCACAGCTGATGCCACAAGCTTACATCTTCTACAGGTTAGGAGATGTTATAAGCCACAGTAAGACCCTGTCATATTTAACAGGAAAAAAAATGTAATTCATGGATTAACATACCATCCAAACATATGTGTCTATACCAAAGTAACCTACCATAACAATTAGTACTGTTTAAATACCTATATATCTAATTGCTTGTGCTTCATTAGTAGGATCAAAAGGTTATTCCTGGACAAACTGTCAGCCCATGAAAGGAAACAGCCAGAATTGACCAGAGTCCAAGACAACAGCTCCAGAGAAAGTAGACTGTTTTGCTTCTCATCCACCTGTGCCCCTTTTCTAAGCCTAGGGAACAATCTGCAGAAGAGGGGGCATGGTAGAATGTAAGGGCTGTGATTGGGGTGAATGGTGAAACTACAGCAATATAGTCTGGACACTCATTTGATCAACTTGATTGAACATACAAGCCCCCCCCCCCATCCCGCTGGATGGTGGGGCTGTGTGGGTTTGGGCACAACAGCCTGCAAATTGGTTTTACATGAGGGATGCTTGCACTCATAAATTATCACTTATTGCTAAAAAATGAAAAAAAACTGAGAGAAAGATGCAGGACAGTTATGGCAGAATGCATGATCTGGGATGGGGTGGGGTGGGATGGGGGGAAGGGAAAGGGAAATATGCCTGAACTGAATTGGAAAATGATGTATGAAATACACAAAGCATCAATAAAAAATTAATTAATCAATTTTAAAACATGTTTTCATGTGGGAGAATATCTAACAAACTTAAATTTGATTTCTTTGGAGGACAAAAAAAATTTACATTCTTGTAGATATTAGTATTTGTTATATAATTTATATTTACACAAAAATATGATTTACATGCTTTGCAGTCAGATGGGATTTGTACACAGATCATAAACATTGCTGATAATTATAGATCAATACCAGCCAATCACTTCCTTATTAAAAGTGACTGCATGTAATGTGATCTTGAGCAAATACTGAAACGATTCCATGTATTTTGAAAAATAATTTTTTAATCATATTTAACATAATTATTGATAATTAACATGATATTAATTATAGCTATGAATCACAATCCTGCTCAGAATAAGCCATATTTTTGCTAAAAGAAGCATGCTGGCTGGCCAAATGGCAATAGTCTGGCAATGTATAAAATAGATCTGTAGATCCGTCCTTCCACTTCACAAGGTGGCTACCTGCCAAAGAGTTCAGCTTTGCATCTTCAGTACATTTGACAAGAGAAATTCAGCACAACTCCATTAGTATGCTATGGCTCAATTAATAAACATTCATTCAGAAAACCTTTTCTCATTTGAGTATGTTTTCTGGTGGAATGTTCAGGCTTATAGCTTCACAAGATCAGAGTGAATTCTAATTTAAGAATTAGGCATCTTAAAATTCCTGTTAAAAGCACATCTCTTATTTATTCACAAATGCTTAACATCTACATTTTAGATAAAGGGCAAATAAAGTATAAGCCCTAGAGGACTGAGTTAATAATAGAATGTAAACATAAACCATTCCTGCTTCACATTTAAAGATTTATGATCTTTGGCTTTAGCCAAATGGATTTCTCAAGAGCAGTTCTCACATCAGAGTCTAGTGCCCCAAATTCCTTAAATCAATTTGGATATGATTGTTTCACTATACAAAATAAAGCTTATTATGTTTATAGGTTAAGAGACATGGAGGAGAATAAAATAGTTACAGAGTTAGATATTACAAAAAGAATGAGTAAATACGGTACAAAGCATCCAAAAGAAAATCATTCAGCAAAACACCATGGAGCCTGAAATCATGGAAAATGTGTCATTATCTGATCTAGCTCTTAGTTTTAGAATTTTAGATTTGAGGTAAGTTAGAGCTTTGTATTTTCATCTAGTGTTCTGTTAGTATAGTTGTAAACTTAGTTTCCTTAGAGAACATGGTAAAAGGCTGGTTTATGACTCCAGCAGTTCTTATGTTTGAAGTATTTTCAACAAATGTCTGAGCTAATTCTGAGGCACATGGTTCCTGAAGTTCCTCACGTCACTCCTCTTGCAATAAGGTAGTGCAGAAAGCTAGGAACACAAGAAAATAAGTGTATGGAATTTTCTCAGTTGCCAGACACTGGGAGATAGTACTGAAGAGAATGGCCTCAGTCATGACAGTGACATTTGCTTCATTTGGTCCTTTGGAGCAAGTCTCTGCCATTTCTAATTTGTCCCTAGCATCGTTCTCTACTCCCTTTATTTAGCACTCCTGTGGTGCCCATGTTTATTAATATGTGCGTTTCCCTCCACACTATGGCTGTATTAAGGAGGGGAACATTTTCCCTTTCCACCTGCTCTTTGCCTCCCTTCTCTCACTCCTAGAATAGTTCACAGAAAGGTGAAGCATGGAGTGCTAAGGAGAAAATAAGTTCTTGGGCTTTTTCTCCGAGAATGTCTTGTTACCGGTCTTAATACACTTGAGACACTTGAGAGTATACTTTATGGCAAGCACAACTGGATAGTCTGAGAAGTGTGTGTGTGTGTGTGTGTGTGTGTGTGTGTGTGTGTGAGTGAGTGTTTGTGTGTGTGTATGTGTGTATGTGGGGGGGGGGAAACAGTGATTCATGTTTGAGAAGACCTTAGTGAGTATTTAAGACTAGAATTACTTGGAGGTTGAAATAAATGCTTCCTTGAGGGAGGACTTCTGCCCAAATGTGTACCTAGTAGGACATTTGTCAATACCCAGTAGTGGTCATTATTTTCAATAAAGGCAGTTATGATCCATAAAGTTTTGGGAAATAAAACATATTAAATCATTATTTTTATCATCAGTAATAACAAGATGTTTGCTAGTTAATCAATAGTAAGTAGTCAATAAACACATGCCAGATTAATGAATTAGTGAACAAGCATGCTTGATGAAGGCATTTGATCTTTACTCAATTGGTGGATAACTAACACTTAAATCCAATTAAGTCAGCCTTCCTGAGTTTCTTTGGTTCTATGAAACAGCGTAAAGGAGTTCATGCCTCTGGTGTGGATGCTGAGCTCCCAGTGTGCTGTGTGAGCCAGAAGAGGATACATACAACTTCCTTCAGTGTCTCTGTTGCCTGGGAATTCACAGTATTCACTAAGGATCTAGATGAAGGCCTCTACTTGGTTTGGGCTTACCATACACATACCTGATGTACTATGTACATTATGTTGACCAGCATGTGTCGTGATGCTGCTCTAGTGTCTTAGAGTCGTGGGTGAGTCTAGTTAGTAGGGGGATGCGTAGAAATAGAAGCAGTGCTTCCATGTGGACATCTGCCACTGTGATTAGCTTAGAGCACCACATACCTGTGGCAGCAGGAGAAAAGAGTTTCCTTAATATTAAATTTAAAAGTGCAACAGAGAAGAGGAAAAGCAGGTAGGCTTATGTTTTTCTTTTCATAAATTATTGCAATGATGGAATAACAAAACGAAGGGAAGCTTCTATGTTTTATTACTACCAGATTCAATACTTCATGTATTAAACACAGGTAAAGAAAGACTCCTTAAAAAACCTGGGGAAGCTGAATGATGCGAAGGTTTCAGACAGCCTTCAGGTGGAACTGCATCTTAAAGTCCACTGGTCCAAAGAAGTTGAACAATTTTTAGTAAGCCCTAAACACATTTTTTTCCATTTTTGGATATTGTGATTTATGAATGTTTATACATAAGCTAGACATTTGAAATTAAGATTGTTTTTCTTTGTAAAAACTATTCTAACATAGTTCAAAACAATTAATATGTAAGCCAAAATAATTATATAAGATTTGTTTTAGCTGTTTGGTTTATTTATGCTACTGTAACAATAGCTATAAAATTTATAGATTAATATGATTTGGATACATAGTATCTCACCAAAAAGCTCATGTGCTGAAGGTGTGGTCCCTAGCTGGTGGATTCTGTCATTGAGAGGTGATTGGATCCTGAATTATCTGACCTAATCAGAGGTTAAATCTGTCGATGGGTTCACAATTGGATGCAGTACTAAGAGATCAATGAAACTTGGAGAGGCGCTGTCTAACTGGAGGACGTAGGTCCCTGAGTACACCGCATGCGGCTTGTCCTGGGCCCCATTGTCTCCTCTCTCTACTTCCTGGATGCCATGAAGTCAGCCGTGAAGTCAGCAGCTCCCTCCATTGCCCTCTGTCCACTATGAGGATGCTCTACTTACCACAGACCTGCAGAGATGGTGCCAAGGACCACGGATGAGAGCTCTGAAACTCTGAGGCAAAATAACAAAATAACCCTCCTTCTTAACTATGTCCTTCAAATAGATAGCATGGTGAAGACAAACTAACACAGAAGTAGGTACAAATGACATTTAGTTTCCGTAATCCACACCTCAAGGCCGCATGTCCGTGGAAAATCATTAGTGTGTGGCCATAGGAGTTTGGAGCATGTTTACTGAATCTGCTATTTGAGAACTGCTCTGAACTCAATATCATAGAAGGTGTGATGATAGAACTTGTCTTTTCATTATTGTTATACATCTATTGTCAGAAAGTACTAACCAAGTTTCCTTCACTGGGACTCAGATGTCTTATATTTCAGATGAATTATATAGTTCTTGTCTATTTTTTTAGTACAATTATCCCGTTGCCCCCTTAGAATTCTCTTCACATTAGTTAGTGTGTGACTTAAAGATTGAATTATTCATCTATTGCTTTATGTCCAAACAGGCACAATTAGGAAGACAGCTGAACAAAAAGCATATTAAGAAAACTATACTTAGGGATTGTAAATGTGAAAGAAATGAAATAAGGACTAATTCAAATCCATAGCTAAAACCAAAGGAAATATGCTTAATAGATTTTGAACCAGGAAATCCTGTGTAATTTCTTTAAAGGAATGATTACATTAGACACATAATTATGTACAAAGATCCATAAAATATATAAAAGGAAAGGAACTAATAGTTAACCTTCCTATTATGTACCAGGGTCTGAAAATGCTTTGTATAAAGCCCACACTTTAGACAGAAAATATGATTTCCTATTAAAGCTACAGGTAACCCAAAGTGGAATCAGTTCTGAAAATGCTGCTTGGCTTAAGAGACATGAGCTGATTCTGGAAGTTGGGTTTTATTCCTCTGTCAATATGAAGAGTTATAATTGAATATAAACACATTAGTTGATACTCATTAAAAGAAAGCCAGAGTGTATTAAGAAGAATAGCTAACAACAGATGCCAGGAAATGTCTGTGGTACAACTGTAAACTTTGCAGAGTGCATGAACTGCAGTCAGCAAGTGAAGAGAGAAATCACACTGATTTTTGAATTAAGCTCATCAAAGAAAGTAGAACAAATTGGATCGAAAGGTATATATTTTTTTTAACATTTTTTTATTGATGCTTTGTGCATTTCCTACATCATTTTCCAATTCAGTTTTCAGGCATATTTCCCTTTCCCTTCCCCCCCACCCCCACCCCAACCGAGATCATGCATTCTGCCATAACTGTCCTGCATATTTCTCTCAGTTTTTTTTTCATTTTTTAGCTATAAGTGATAATCCATGAGTACAAGCATCCTTCATGTAAAACCAATTTGCAGGCTGTTGTGCCGAAACCCCCACAGCCCCACCTTCCAGCGTGTGGTGAGGGGTTATATGTTCAATCAGGTTGATCAAATGAGGTATATTTTTGAAGAAACATATTTGAATAACCCAACAGTAAAGCAGAAGATTGAAAGCTATGATTTGGGGGGTAGGAGATATATCAAATAAATAATCTTTTATTTTAAGCCTTTAGGAAGTGAGAGGGAGGGAGGGAGGGAGGGAGGGAGAGAGAGAGAGACAGAGAAAGTAACTGATAGGAAAATTTTCTATATAAGAATAGGGTAAAACTTCTGTTGTTCTTAGAAATTTGAAGTCATTGGAAACATATTCCATTCAAGAATATAAAAGAAAAAAATGTTTTAATGAGGAAAAATCTATAAAGAAGTGACATTTTGAGAGGGAATAGGGTGTCATTAAAAATTATTTTATGATAGAGGAAAATTCCATGGATTTCAACCTTCCTGGAGTTCTTCCCCCAGCATTCTGGAATAGAGCATGCAGGTAAATTCTTGCTATTTTCATTCTTAAGTTCCAGCCAAACTCAGGATTTGTTTTTACATGTTCTATAAATCGGCAGAATAAAAGACACACATTACTAAATAACTTGAACTTTCTTTTACTCTTACAGAGTTAAAATTTGAGCAAGCTTTAAACAAATGTACAAATCAGTCCAAACTCAGTAGATATCTTTTTTATTTCCTTAAGTAAATTGCCAAATAGAAAAATTCTAATTTATTAATGGTTGAATGATCCAAAACAAACAAGTTCATTTGTGTATTTAGTTATATGAACTTTTGAACATACTGTCTCATAAATACAATACTTTGTTGAACTTAAAAAAAAAAGACACACTGACCCCTAAGGGCTCTGCTATTAATCATTTCCCACAGGGGTGATCACATCTTTCCTTGTTTCCTCTCATAGCACTGCAAATACATGATGCATTTCTCACCGTTATGTCCATTGGGCTCCCCAGAAAACATTTGATTAGATTTTGGTGTGGTTCCTGTGAGCTTTCACAGGATAGTCTGCTATCTGGGTGAAGATGTTAGATATCTATTTTCTAATAGAAATCTGTGGTAGTTACTAATATACTCAACTCTATCAATGAGAAGACTGAATTTCAGGGAGATTGATACCTTGTTAAGATCCTTTTGAACCCATATGTGGCAAGCCAGGGATCACTACCATGACTTGTGATCATCGAATGAGTCTGATGACATTGTCCCTGGCTTCTTACAGATGCCCTGTCTGATGTCCCAATTGGTTCCTTGATAGACTGTCTACATCACTGTTGTATTAATCCATTTTCTAGTACTGTAACAAAACATTTGAAGAAGAAGGATAACTTTTTTTCTTTTTGCCTTTTTGAGATAGGGTCTCCCTATAGCACCAGCTGTCCCTGGAACTCATTTTGTAGACCAAGATGGCCTCTAAAGAGCTGGGATTAAAGGCATACATTAAGACATCCTGGTCAAGCAGGGTAAATTTTTTAACAACAACAAAAAAGTATTTAATGTATTAGCTAATTTTCTTGTTGCTGTGATAAACACCCTGACCAAAACAGTTTAAGAAAGGAAGAATTCATTTTGGTTCATAGTTCAAAGATACAGACCTTCATGGTAGAGAAGTCACAGAAGAACAAGGAGTTGGTCACATTGGGAGTGCAATTGGGAAGCAGGGGGTAATGGCTGCTAATGCTCAGCTCACTTCCTCCTTTTTCTCTGCAGTCTAGGACCACATGGGAGAGAATTCTGCCACAATTTAGAGTGTGTCTTCCCGCCTCTGTCCACCTATTCTAAATAACCACTCCCAGGCATGCTCAGAGGCTGTCTCTCTTGTCAATCTAGATCCTGTCAAATTGACAATCAATATTAACCTTCATATTTAGCTCACTGTTTTGGAGGCTGGAATTCCAAGCATGCAGTGCTGGGTTTGGCAAGAGCCCCTTGGGGGATGACAGAAGCCATATACAGGAGAGAGAAATCACATCTCAAATGAAGAAGCCTGACAAGGTTCCACAATCTCCTTACAGGGTATAATCTAACTGACCTCAGGACATCTCTTAAAAGTTCCATACTACCTCTATGCCAACAAACAGGGAGCCAAACTCCCAATACAGAAACTTCAAGAGACACAGTTATACCATATCCAAGTCATAGCAGCCCGTGTACTTCCCTCAACTTGAAAACAATATGGGTTTGCATACCTGTGTGTCCTAACATGTCACATAGTAGCCTGTGAACTTCATGGGTGCTAACACTCATTCCTCTTGCCTTGTCTGTCACCTGTGTCCATCACAGAAACAGATATAAACTTGGAAGATACTTTAAATAAAGTTAGATTCAAATCAAGTTTGTTTAGCTCTGACATCATGAGTTTACCTACTGCAGGAATGGATGCTGGGTTTCCCTGGCCAGTCCCTATACATGGATTTTGAAGTCCTGGAAGCTGTGTAGTTTTTTATGTTCTATATCCTATTTGGCCATATTAAAGCTACATGGAAAGCAGGTTTTATACTTACATTTATAGAAGGTGAAACATATTGGTCCCCAGTAAGTACTTAATGATGAAAAGTTGATCTCAATGTTCGATCGATGAGAGAGAATACTGTGTCTCACTAAAGCCGTGTTTCCCTTCTTTGGCTGGTTTCTTTCCTTTGTTTGCCTGATGATCTCAACCGGAAAAGGCTCTCCCCTTGTGTCATTTTCATTTCTCCTCCTTTGTTCTCAGATGATTGAAGTCATCACTTTTTTTTTAAGTTTTTGATGAGGTAAACTACCCTCTGTCTGGGGCAGGCTCCATGCCTTTATTATGTCCATTTCTTAAAAACTATGAAAATTCATGGCATTCAAATTGAAAAATGAACACTTTCCACATTTAAAGGGGAGTTATGTATTTTTGGAGCAACAGACATTCTTCATCTCATTTATAAAACCCAGGACCTATGCTAGCCACAGAGCAGGAGATTTAATACTGTTCTCCATGGGGCCCCTTGCTATTTTTTCCCACCCCCACCTTCTTCTTCCCCATCTTCTCATTTTTTTTTGTTCCTCATAGTTTTGTGTTAACTTCAAACCTGCAGACACACCACTGATCACAGATTTATAGATATATGAGCTAAGAGCAAGAATGCTAAAGTGATTTGTTTCTCAGGCTCCAGAGATGGATGATAGGGCAAGACACTTTATTTCATAGCCAAACAGACCAGGGCTGAACAATATGGCAGCGATTTGAGCTGTGAGTGCCAAAAGTGCTTGTTCAGCACTAACAAGAAATAGGAGAACAGGATCAGTTTAATCTCATATTCTTATTAAATTAAAGACAGAGGAATGCCAAGGTTATGACATGAATTGACAAGACCAAAGGGGAAAAAAATCAGTTTTTCTGGTGTTTCATCCACCATTCACAAGTACATGAAAGAATAAAATAAGCCCCGTGGCATGAGTTATGGATGAAGTATCTGCCTTTACCTTGGAATTTCCTGGCATTTTTCAGCTTGTGACACAGACTTGATGTGATTAAACAAAAGCTTTTTTTTTTTCTTTCTGAATTTAAGGTTCCTTTTTCTTTCTTTTTTTTTTAAAGACTGAATCTAATACTCTGTAACTGGTTTTTAAATGAGAGCAGATGTCCCTGCTGCAGGAGTTAATGACCAGATTCCAAGAAGCACACAAAGAATGGAGAGTGTTCTACAGAATACATCAGCCATGTGTACCTCTCAGAACCTTCAGCTTCCTGGCCACAGAGCCCAAATCTCCCTTGGGGTAAAGTCTGAAGAGGATGGCTTCTTTGGGACTAGATTTTCCTTGCACTCACTTGAAGCAGCTCCCAGAGCAAGTAAGCCTCCAGAGAATCCTCACTCAGTGAGCCTCAGCAATGTCTCCACTCTTAAATAATCCCTTTAGAAGAAGCCATGTACAGAATTAACCCCAGCAGGGAACTTGCAAGTAGAAACAAGCTTTTCCAATATTCAGTTTTCTGCCAATAAATACCAAATTTTCCTAAAATATTTTATTGGAACTTATACTGATTTCACTATCACTTGTAAGTAAATGGTTTCCGCAGTTTGGCAAGTGTTTAATTGGTGTGTGTGTGTGTGTGTGTGTGTGTGTGTGTGAATGTGTGTGTGTGTGTGTGCTTCAATGTATGCACATATTCATTTGCTCATTATCTGTGTAAATTGTATAAAGTCTGCTCTACTCGTACATTTTTACTGGTTCACCCCCAAATTCTTGGCTTCCCAGGTTGTAATGGCTACTGCTAATATATACTTAGGTACAATAAAACTGTGTTAAGGAAAACATGAGAATTTAGTTTTCTTTCATGGATAAACTCATTTTCCAGTGATAAGCTAAGTTTGTAATTTATTTCAGTACACTTCACTTTTGTGAATATGAACTATCCATTCATCAAAGAAGTTATGTATAAAAATGCTATATCACTAATTTCAGAGTTCTTTGATAACTTAGCTCCAAGGATCACTTGTCCTTGACGCAATTTAAACAGTATAGGATCAATGTTGGGTTAAAGTTGCTACAACTGTGGGTCGTGGTGGTGTATGCCTTTAATCCCACCATTCTGGAGGCTGACTGAGGTGGATCTCTGTGAGACTGAGGCCACCCTGGTTCCAGGGCAGCTGGGGCTAGAGGGAGACTCTGTCTCATAAAAGTAAAATAAAGGGGCTGGAGAAATGGCTTAGCAGTTAAATGGCAGAAGACCTGGGATCAAATCCCAGGACCCACACAGTGAATAACTGTGCTTAACTCCACTTAGTTCCAGGAGACCTGATGCCCTCTTCTCTCTTTCACAGGCATTGCACAAGATGAATGCACTTCCATACATGTAGACAATACCCTCATACACATAAAGTAAAAGTAAACAAAAAAATAAAAAAACTAATGTAGAACTGGGCTTGATCTTCCCTCCCTCTCTCTGTCCCTCCTCCTCTCCCTCCCTCCTTTCCTTTCCCTTCCTTCCTTCCTTTTTCTTTCTTACCAGGAAGAGCACATGAAGGTCTCTAAAATGGAAAATCTTCAAGTCAACAGAAGAAGCTCAGTCCTGCAACACTGTCACTGACAATCTTCCATTTATTAAATATTGATGGCATTGAAAGATTTGCCATGGGAAAATAATTGGGGTTTCCCTTAGTAGTCTTTAAAAGATGGGTGTGGGAGAGTTATAGATTCTAACCCAAAGGAAGCTAATAGGGGAAGGCATAATAAGTGTTTTTGAGAAGAGCACTGTTACTTATTTAACAGCGGGATATCAAAGATCAAAGATAATACCGGTTAGTGTGAGTCACTTCCTCTTAACATTTCTGAGGTGCTTTTCCTAGGATCTATTAGAGCAATAATCAAAAACTCATGTATCATACATTCATCTGTGGACATGCCTGTCTCTCCTGAGATCTGGCAGCTACATGAGGACGAGAGCATTGCTGTGTACTGCTGTGTGTCTCTGACTTCCACGCTGTGAAGCCTGGGATTGCAACTGTCATCTCACAGCTGACACAGCAACACTGAACTAGGGGTTTCTCCCTCTATCTCTCCCAAGTGTTTCCTGTCCATTTCAATAGTTGGTATAATTTTCTGCCAGTTTTTCAGTCCAGGTCTCATAAGGTGTTTCTCTTTTTGCTCTTTATTCTGACTTCTGATTCTTCAGCAGCCTCTTCAGATTTTATTCTGAGATCACTCACTCTCCTCATCCCAATGTTTACTTTAGCTCAAGCCAGCTTGACTACTGTGAGGGCCATACCCAGTATGCCTGCACCCTTCCCAGCCAACTCTATCCCAGAGCAACCATAGCAATTTTGTGAATAGGGAAATCTGAGTGTGTCACATCTGTCTTACCCCCAGTTTCTATGGCACTTTTTAATAAAATCCAAAAATAATCCTACAGGTTTGTGACCCTGTGTGCCCTGACTGGTCTTGATTCTGTGATGTCTTTTTGTACCACTCTTGCAGGAGCTTGCCATGTCCCAGCTACTTAGCCCTCCCTCTGAGACCTGTATGTAAGGCTCATCAGACATTTTTCCCTCAGTAGCATATTCTCTGCTCAATGAACCTTGGGCATTGTGATCCTCTCATCAGTGGGATACAGTCTGAGTCTGTTTCTAAGCAAAGTATTACCAGACTACCCTGTCTTAAAAATCAGCACTGACCCAATGCCCCTTCTCTCTATTACATCTGCTGGTTTTATTATATTTGGGACATTTATCCTATCACTGTTTGTTGAGATTAGGCTATGCTCTGCTCTAAGTTACTTCATATTGTATAAAACATTCATTTCTCAGGCTATGCCTTTCCCTGAAAGACTCCATTTTACAAGAAACTTTTAACTCCATCTTCAGGATGGAGATGTCTGTGTTCCTTGGCTGGACAAGTTAACACCACCTGCCCAGCACCATCTGTGCAGCATAGACTAGTAGAGGACTTACTCCTCGTGGTAGAAAGGGTGACATCTAAAAAAAAATCTATTAAGATCGCAGTAACACATGCAAGTATTAAAATCATGTCAAGGAAGCCTGGTCAAAAAATTTTCAGACATGCCAGATGAGGGAAAGTGTACAACTCCTTTGCCTGGACCTCATAAAGAAGTGGACACCTATCGCTGCAATGCCAGTGGCCCCACACCAATATCTTCTGATTCCTGGTGCCTGTGTCGAGGGCTGAGTGGCAGAGAAGTCCTGACTCTCCCCGGGGTTCAGCTCATCCTGGTCCCCAGTGCTGGTGGAGCCTACTCAGTTGTGTTCCATCCTTCTACACGCTCACCCATTTGGCTCTGAACCCACCATTTTCTGCTACAACTGAGTTCTTCCCTCTTGTCTCTGTGGCAGACTACATTCTCGTACACCCTCATTCTCAAACCTGACTCTCCAATGGGATGAACAGCTTCTTCTTGGTTCTAGGTTTGTTATTAATACAGACTGTACTTGAATTTCTCTCAGCCCACTTCTGAAACCTCTTGAACTCTGCTGTAGCCTCTTTAACTTGTATTCATTCTGTAAACCACATATATTCATATATAGGTGTAGGTAATGTGTACTGTGTGATATGAATTAATGTTAGAAATTTATTTAATTAGAATTTTTTTTTATTTTAAGTTGAACTTTAGAGTACACATAGCATCAAAGTAACATAAATGAAACTTGTGGTATCAAAAAAGGCATCAAAATACAGTGAAACTTTAATATGGAAATTCCATTTTTTTCTCCAACTTGTATTACCTCAAAATATATATACACATACATATATACATACATATATACACATATCACCTGAGTTGGAGGATTTTTTTTCTTTTTCTTTCTTTCTTTCTTTCTTTCTTTCTTTCTTTCTTTCTTTCTTTCTTTCTTTCTTTCTTTCTTTTTTGCCAAAAGATGTCATGTTTTCCCAAGGAAGTGCTTGAAGTTTCCTCCTTGGCAAGCCCAAACAACCATCAATCCTGCCCCAGTGCTCCACCTGGGGTCCCTCCACCCATGGTCACTCAAATGAGGTCCAGCAAGCATTTGTCCTGTCTTGATCTTTCTGCACTGGCCTCCATGACACAGCCTGGATAGTCCAACAGTGGCAGTCTACACTCTGAAGAGGCTGTAATCCCAGTAGCCACTCAGTCCACAAGCTGGATATCTCAGTAGTCCCCATCTGGCATTGAAGGTTGGGAGGACTCTCAAGTTTTATATCTGAAGTACAATTTCTCAGACCTTACTGATTATTTATTTCTGGTACTACTTCCCTTTTGGATGCTTAAGGCCACACAGTTAGCCCAGATTAACCAAGGTTTTTGTTTTCTCAAGGTCAGTTGAGGATCTGGTCCTCAAGGGTCACTCAGGTTTTTTTTTGGGGGGGAGCCCTGGTTCCTTTTGGCTTTTCACTCACCAGTTCCACCCACTTGAGGACACAGTTAGGTCTTGCTAGACCAGGCTTCCCTTTTTGAAGCATGAGCAGACTTTCCTCTTTATAGACTGGACACTGGCTGAAGTCCCATTAGTGGATCTCCAAGACCTCCCTGCACAGGAAGACTGGTGACCCACATTTGGAGGACATTTCAGGAGATGCTCCCATGCATATTTCCCTGAGAATTTAATTAAAAAATTTTATTGGATTTTTATATATTTGGTACATAATTTTTCAATTAGTGCCAATAGCCTTTATAGCCGCTTCTCCATTGGCATGCTCCAGCAGCACCCCCCACCCTGGGAGTTCACACATTCTGTCACTTGTGCTAAAGTCCATTGAACCAAAATACTCTCCCCACCCACTCCTCAGTGCCAGCCACTCCTCAGTGCCAGCTCATCCTCTGATCTCTACTCAGTCTATTTGGAGTCCCTTTCCTAAAGAAGGAGAATTCTTCCTCACCCAATCCAACCATAATATTTCTTCAGCCATTATTGGGGTCTGCTACTCATTTCTGTACTTCTGTGCTGTGTTTTTGGATGAACTTGCATGGGTCTTGTGCATGCTGATACCAAATCTGTAAGTTCATGTGAACAGGGTCCCAGGAGCTTGTAGGATCCATTTGGTCTTGCATCACCTCCCTGGCTCTTAAAATCTATCTGCCCCCTCTTCTGCAATGTTCCCTGGGCCCTGGGTAGGTGAAGCTGAGTATAGGTGACCAGTCCATGGAACCACACTCTGTAGACTCCTGATCTCCACAATTTGGCCATTCATGCCCTTTTGAGTTCCTGGCCTCCTGTTGCATGGGGGAGCTTCCTTATGGAGAGTTAAGGGGTTAATTAATGCCTTCTTGGGTACTTATTCTATGTTGCTTAGGGCTTATGTGTAGAGGTTGCATTTAATGTTAGTAATTTAGACTGGAATAAAAAATAACCTCCATTCACTTCTACCAGATTGCCAAAGTAGTTGGGATTATGTAGCAAATTTCTGCTGTTGAAATTGCTGCACCTTGTGAATTTATTATTTAATAAATCCTGACATTGCAGAAAGACTCAAAATGTCTGTCTATCTATGCCTGTGGCCTAGCACACTCACAGCGTTCTTCATTTTTACTATGCCTGTTTATTGCGCTCTCTCTCTCTCTCTCTCTCTCTCTCTCTCTCTGCTATGCAGCAGGCTCCAGACTAGAACAGAAGATGCTCATGAAAAGGAACCTTGTCTATTCGTCTCTTGAAGGCAGTCTGGCTAGTACATAGTAGGTCTCCTAGGTCAAATTAATCTATTTTCACATTTCCAGTTTAATTCCTGAACTCCACCTTTAATGACAAGCATCTGATGACTTTATTGAGGACCATGGTGAGAGAAGATAAGAAAGGTTTCCAATAAATGCTCAGTTTTCTTACCTGTGTATCTTACCGGTGGACTACCAGACATGGGGGTATATGGGAAAGGGCTGATGTGAGGGGCAGGGAAAGCTGAGTACCATTATGTTATTAGAGGTAGCATGTTGGAAGAGAAAATCAGAAACAAGTCTAAGGTCCACATCCAGAGTCTAATGTGCTTCCTTATTGGGCTCAGCATTCATGTCGATTCTGGCATTCTTTGAGGGGCTTTGAAATGAGGACCCTTTGGAAAATGGCCTTAGTGCACTTACCTGTGTTTCTTTGCTTTGTGAACTTGCCCCCTTACACACACACACACACACACACACACACACACACACACACACACACACATTCTCACACAGACACACATACACACACCAAAATTCTCATACTCACATAGACACAAACATACACTCACACACCATTCTCTCTCTCTGTCTTTCATAGATACACACACACACACACACACACACACACACACACACATTCATATACAACCCTAGCCCATTGGGATACTTAGGTTCGTGTAGTCTAAGCTGAAAGGTTCAAAATATAACTGCAAATTCATGGTATATCCACAAAGAAAATTAATTTTTAAGTGTTCTTTAATGACTTAATACATGCATATAATATATTATGATCAGAAAAATGAAATATTATAAGAAAAATGCTTAATAAGTACTACAAGTAGTAATGTGGGCAAATATGTTAAATAAGCAACAAAGATGCTGATGGCTTCAGAAGTAGAGAGATGACTGTGAGTAAAAGTGATTGGGAAAGTCTTCACCCACATTTTATCAAGGTAGGAAAAACCACAGGGGCTAGGTTCAGGCTGGAACAAAATAGCTTTCCCAATAAACTGGAATTAAATGTTCTTTCTTTTTTTTTTTTTTGTTTTTTTTTTTTTTGCTTTTTTTGAGACAGGGTTCCCCTGTAGCCCCAGCTTCCTGGAACTCACTATATAGACCAGGCTGGCCTTGAACTCACAGATATCCGCCTGCCTCTGCCTCCCAAGTGCTGGGACTACAGGCTTGTGCCACCACACCTGGCCTAAATATTCATTTTAAAAAAGAGCTGTGAGATCCAAAGAAAAGCCATATTCAACTAAGTTACAACAAATTCACAGAGACTTTAAATTTTTCAAATAATAGACTTAAGTATAAACTGTTTATAGCATTAGAGAATAGAATTTTAATAAGAGAACTATTCCCAGGGCTATCTGTCAACTTACCTTTGCCTCTGTGTTATTCAGAGCTTGATTTTCTCCATACAGATGATCTAGTTTCTCTAATTCCCTTTTAATGTACACATGTCTTTCTTTCTTCCCTTTTAGTAGCATAGAGATAAGCTTTAAAATTTTTTTGGTGGCTTTCATGAAACTCTTGGAAATTTAATTAATAGTAATTGATTTAGATTTGAAGTTTTCTGTTGATATTTATTTATTTATTTATTTATTGCTCTTAGGAATAACTAGTTTGAGTTGGGGCCTAACTTAGCAGCAGTACATGGGTAAGATTTTGTAATGCACTGTGGGCCTCTCCTCAGCCTTGTAAGATGCCGGCTTCTCATGAGAGATCCTTCATATGACTAGGGACCAAACCAACTTTGTACACATGTCACACCACACTCTCAGGAATCCACTACTCCAAACTGTAACATTTCCAAAAGAGAAATTTTGTGGGTTGAAAAAATACAAAGCCAATGTAAAACAAGGTGAAGTGCTAATAGAAATTTTCCAGTGAATAAGACAAAGACAATCTGCTCTTGTAAATTTAGATAAATTTGATATGTTTCTGTTTCTATCATCTACAGTTCTTCAGTACAGAATTTTCATAATCAGTGCTTGGTAGTATGAATTTCTAAGGCTATCCTGATTAAAACATTTGCTGGTTGAGTGCCTGTGATAGCCAGTCTTCATCAGAAAGACTTCCTAGGCAGTTGACTATTTTATTGTCTTTGTTTTTTCAGTGCAGTTAACAAGGGAGAAGAAGGGTGTGATAATTATAAATTCCAGATATACTCTAGCAATTCAAAATTGTTTCTGGAAATACTGTGGATTTTTTATGGATTTTGCAGTCTTTCAATTTTCAATTTACAGTTTATATCATAGCCATAAAAGTTTTGAGGACCCTCAGAAAAATAGACTCACTTCTTTTCAATTTAAGTCTAAAACTAATGAGATGTCTGCAACTCCCCTTTACAGAGGGAGAAAATGGAAAGATGTAGAGATTCACAGTTGAACCAAGACCATGCATGTCTTAGATGGATTTATTCACCTTTGGCTTATCTATCCCTGGCTTGAATATTTCTTTTATGATTCCTCAGCTGTAAAGAAGAAAGCATGTCAGGGCTGGAGAGATGGCTCAGCGGTTAAGAGCACTGACTGCTGTTGCAGAGGACCCGGGTTCGATTCCCAGCACACACATGGTGGTTAATAACAGTCTTTAACTCCAGTTTCCAGGGGAATTCGATGACCTCTTCTGCCTCTTCTGACCTCCGCAGTGTTGCAGGACACAGGTGCACCTATGTACATGCAAGCAGTACACTCATACACATAAGACATGTAAAGAAGGAGGAGGAGGAGGAGGAGGAGGAGGAAGAGGAGGAGAAGAAGAAGAAGAAGAAGAAGAAGAAGAAGAAGAAGAAGAAGAAGAAAAGAAGAAGAAGGAGAAGAAGAAAAGAAGAAGAAGAAGGAGAAGGAGAAGAAGAAGAGGAGGAGGAGGAAAGCATGCAGGACTGAGAAAGCATGCAGGAGTCAAAGTTTATGTCTCACACATTGGTTCAGTTGATTCATCCAGACTAAGGGGAAAAGTACTACAGACCTCAGCTGTGGGCAAGTGGTGTACGGCATCTTAAGGAAAACAGTAAGACACATTCTGTGAATCTGATACAGCTCAGAACAGTTTGATACACCCCGACACTATTTATTATAACAATATAATTGATTGTATTTACATGTAATGATATTAATTTACATATAACAGTATTTGTATTTATTATCATTTCCTGGAAATATTCCAAGCAAAAACTTTCGTTGTACAGCAAGACCACTGCTTCATCTTTATGGGCGTTTCTTTTGTTTTTATTTTTTGGTGGTGAGCTTTGTAAATAAAAAAATAAGCTGGGGCTGGAGAGATGGCCTAGCGGTTAAGAGCACCGACTGCTCTTGCAGAGGACCCGGGTTCGATCCCCAGCACCCACACGGCGGCTAAGAACCGTCTTTAACTCCAGTTCCAGGGGAATCCAACACCCTCTTCTGACATCCGCGGCATTGCACAACACGGGTGCACAAACCTACATGCAGACAGTACATTCAAACACATACAAAAATAAATAAAAATTAAAAAAAAAAGCTTTGTACAACATAGCCGTTTACTTTCAAGAGAACCTCAAGAAAATATTTAACTACTACTACAATGGAATTTTCTTTCAATTTTAAAATTAATTGTGACTATCAATATACACATGAATATATTATATACATATTTATATACACTCACATTTGTCCCAATATATTCTTTGTTCTGTATTAGTGAAAGGAAGGCAGATTCAACTTGGAAAGTAGAAAGAAATGCTTGTTAATATGACACTTTGTGTGCTTTATTTTAAATAGTCATACATTAACCTAAGAGGCCCCAACCTTAGCTGAGGAATTCTTGGTAGCTTATCACTGCTGGGTAATGGAGATTTGGTCTTCTTTAAGGGACTGATGCTAAATAAACTAATTTGGCTCCAGTGGATGAACTCACACTGAGGGACAGCTGGGGACACAAACGATAGGGTTTAACATATATGACCGAAATACATGAAATCTGGTTGGTTATGGGGGGTGACCAAATAGGTGAAATCTGGTGGGGGTGCATATACGGGAGGGGATCTAATATGTATTGTATGAAATGCACAGAAACGTAATAAAACATATATTGAAAAAAATTCAGAATTATCATATATTTCATGTGGACTCACGTCAGGACTCAGCGGATGAGAAGAATCATTTGATATGGTAGAGTTGATGGGAGCAATTTAAAAATTTCTGTACCTCCAGACTCTTTCCCCTTTCAGTTCAGGGGCTCATGTACAGTGAAAGATATGTTTAACTCGGGACTGGAGGGATAGCCTAGCGGTTAAGAGCACCGACCGCTCTTGCAGAAGACCCGGGTTCGATCCCCAGCACCCACATGGCGGCTGAGAACCATCCGTAACTCCAATTCCAGGAGAACTCCAGTTCCAGGGGAATCCGACACCCTCTTCTGACCCCCTCGGCATTGCACGACACAGGTGCACAGACCTACATGCAGACAGTACATTCATACACATAAAATAATAAATAAATAAATAATAAATAAATAAATAAATATGTTTAACTAGATCTGGATCAGTGTTTGCCTTAATTCCATACTGTAAGGAATTTAGTTCTGAATTTTTTTTTTTTTTTGGTCTTTTTGAGACAGGTTCTCCTTGGAAGTCCAGCTGTCATGGAACTCACTATTTAGGACTGGCCTTGAACTCACAAAGATCCACCTGCCTCTGCCTCCTGAGTGCTGGGATTAAAACCAGGCCCAGCCTAGTTCTGAAATTTTTTAAATGTTTTAGAGGTCTTTGGACTTGCCACAACCTAGGGTCACCTGAGCAGGGAACCTCACCTGAGGAACTATCTGAATTACATCGGCCTGTGGGCACCACTCTGGGGAGCTGTCTTGAGTGCCTTTATTGGGGTGCCCCTTCTGGAGGCACAGAAGTAGGAATATACTCACCTTTTGCTCTTTCCTCTCACTAGGGAGTTAATGTCCGCTGTTGTTGTTGCTACTAATTCCTTCACTGATATTAGAACCAGTGATTCCAGTCTCCTAAGGTGGACTGAGGACCGGTGGCTCTCAGGAACCCTCCAGACCTTTGCATCAGATTGGGACTGCTGAGGCACCCAGACTCAAACACTGACCAGCTACCATGTTGTTCTCTTTCTTTTAAGTGTGAGCCAGCAGTCACTAGACTAGCTCAAACATATTGGTAAGCTGACCTAATAAATAATTTTTTTAGTTTTTTTTATTATATTTTAAGGGATTCACAATATAAGAGCACAGTTGTTTTCAGATCACATTGACATTGCTCAGTTTGCCATACAATTAGGTAATTGGTGCTAGCATCCACAGATGAGGGATACCATTTATCATTTGTTTTTCTGGGACTGTGTTACTTCACTCAGCATGATATCTTCTAGCTCCATCCATTAACCTGCAAAGCTCATGATGTTATCTTTCTTTACCACTGCATAGAACTCCATTGTGTAAATGTACCACATTTTCTCTATCCACTCATCAGTTGAGGGGCACTTGGATTGGTTCCAGCTCCTTGCTATTGTGAAGAGAGCTGCAATAAACATGGCTGTGCATGTATCTCTGTGGTAGGATGAGTCTTGTGGGTACATGCCCAGGAGTGGTATGGCTGGGTCAGGTGGCAAGTTCATTTCAAGTCTTCCAAGGGTTCTCCACATTGCTTTCCATAGTGGTTGTACGAGTTTACATTTGCACCAGCAGTGGATGAGTGTTTCTCTTTCCCCACAACCTCTCCAGCACTTGGTATCATTTGTTTTCTTGATCCTAGCCAGTCTTATTGGAGTAAGATGATATCTTAAAGTGTTTTTGATTTGCATTTCCTTACTGATTAATGATGTTGAACACTTCTTAGGATGTTTCTCAGCCATCTCTAATTCCTCACTTGTGAAGTCTCTGTTCAGGTCTTTGCTCCATCTATTGAGTGGGTCATTTGTTTTCTTTCTTCTTTGTTTTTTGAGTAGTTTATATATTCTGGAAATCAATGCTTTGTAAGATGTTTCTGCTGTGACGGTTTCCTCCCACTCTGTGGGATTTCTCTTCACTTCCTTTATTTATTTATTTATTTATTTATTTATTTATTTATTTATTTATTTATTTGTAATTGTAAGAAGCTTTTGAGTTTAATGAAGTCCCATTTGTCAATTGTTGACCTTAATTCTTGCACAGCTGCTGTCTGATTTAGGAAGTCTTTTCCTACGCCTATGTCTTGTAGTCGGCTGCCAATTTTTTCTTCTATTGCTTTTAGAGTTTGGGGTTTCACGTTGAGGTCTTTAATCCATCTGGAGGTGACTTTTGTACAGGGCAAGAGGTAGGGGTTTAATTTCATTCTTCTACAAGTGCTGATCCAGTTTTGCCAACACCACTTGTTGAAGATGCTGTCTTTCCTCCATTGTGTCTTCTTGGCCCCCTTGTCAAATATGAGATGGCTGAAATTGTATGTGCTCAAGTTTGGATCTTCAGTTTTGTTCCATTGGTCAACAGTTCTGTTTTTGTGCCAGTACCAAGCTATTTTTATGACTATAGCCCTGTAGTATAGTTTGAAGATCCCCCCCCCCCCATTGTTCTTTTCACTCAGGATTGTTTTGGCTATTCAGGGTCTTGGTTTTTTCCAAATGAAATTAGGACTTTTTTTCCACGTCTGAATGTCTTCTCCAATTTCTTTCTTCAAGGGTTTAAAATTTTTGTGGTAGAGATCTTTGGTGTCTTTGGTTATGTTTGTTCCTAGGTTTTTTTTTTTTTTAGGCTATTTGAAGTGGGAAGGTCTCCTTGAATTCCTTCTTCAGTTGCTTCTTGTTGGTGTAAAAAAAGGCTACTGATTTTTCTAGGTTAATTTTGTATCCTGCCACTTTGCTGAAGCTGTTAATCATTTTCTAGGAGTTTTCTCGGTGGAGTTTTAGCATCCCTTAAGTAAAAATCATATCATCAGCAAATAGAGATAGCTTGATTCTTCTTTTCCAATTAGAACTCTTTTAATTTCCTTTTCTTGCTTATTGCCCTAGCAAGGTTTCACAAACATATATTGAAGAGGAGTGGTGACAGGGGGCAGCCTTGCCGAGTCCTACCTTTAAAGGGAATGCTTCTGTCATTTTCCCATTTAGGATGATATTGTCTGTGTGTTTCCTATATATGGCTTTGATTACATTGAGGAATGATCCTTCCAATCCAATTCCTTCTAGGACTTTAAGCATGAAGTGATGCTGGATTTTGTCAAAGGCTTTTTCTGCATCAATTGAGATGATGGCATGTTTTTTTTTCTTTCAGTCCATTTATATGCTTGATGATATTTATTGGTTTTCGTATGTTGAACCATCCCTGCATTTCTGGTATGAATCCAACTTGGTCATGATGGATGATCTTCTTGATGTGGGTCTGTATGCGAGTTGCCAGTATCTTGTTTAGAATTTTGCATCTGTGTTCATTAGGGAGATGGGTCTATAGTTCTCCTTTTGGTTGTATCTTTGCCTGGTTTTGGTAATAGAGTGATGCTGCTTCATAAAGGAATTTGGAGAATTCCTTCTGTTTGTATCCTTCTAAACAATTGAGTAATAACGATTTTAAGTCTTTTGAAATGTTTTATAGATTCTTGCCATGAAACCGTCTGGCCTGGGCTTTTTTTAGTTGGGAGGTTTCTTATTACATCTTCAATTTCTTCATATATTATGGGTCTGTTTAAGATGTCGATCTCTTCTTAGTTGAGCTTTAGTGATTCCCAGGATTTCAGATATTCATCCATTTCTTCTAGGTTTTCAAACTTGGTAGCGTATACGTTTTTGAAGTATTCCTGTATGATTTTCTGGATCTTTTCCTTGTCTGTTGTGATATTTCCCTTTTTATCACGGATTGTATTGATTTGGAGTTGTTCCTTCTTTCTTTTGGTTAACTGGGCTAGAGGTCTGTCTATCTTGTTTATTCTTTCAAAGAACCAACTTTTGGATTCATTGATTTTTTGTATTGTTTTCTTTCTTTCTATTTCACTGATTTCTGCTCTGATTTTTGTTATTTCTTCCTGTCGCATTTAGGGTTCATCCATTGTTGTCTCTCAAGTGTTTTTAGCTGCAGTGTTATAGATCATTCATTTGTGCTCTTCCTGTTTTTCTAATGTAGTCACCCAGGGCTATAAACTTACCTCTTAGGACTGCTTTTAAAGTATCCCCTAGGTTTTGTTTTGTATTATCATTGTCATACAGTTCCAGGAATGCTTTTGTCTCTTTACCTCTTCTTTGACCCACTCATTATTCAAGAGTGTCTTGTTTAGTTTCCATGTGTTCTTATAGACAGTAGGGCTTATCCTGGTGTTGATATTGAGCTTTGTTGCACTGTGATCTTATAGAATGCATGAAATTATTTCAATCTTTTTGTATTTGTGGAGGTTTCTTCTGTGTCCCAGTATGTGGTCGATTTTGGAGAATGTTCTGTGGGGTGCTGATTAGAAAGTGTATTCTCTGGTATTAGGGTGGAATATTCGGTAGATGTCTGTGAGTTCCATTTGGTGTATCATATCGTTCAGTTCAGATTTCTCTCTGTTTATTCTTTGTCCTGTTGACCTGTGGGGTATTGAAGTCCCCTACTAAGATTGTACTGGGGTTAATCTGTACTTTGTGGTCCTGGAGAATTGTCTTTATAATGTTTGGTGCATATATATTCATAATTGTGAAATCTTCTTGGTGAATTTTTCCTTTGATAAAGATGTAATGGCCTTCTTTGTCTCTTTTGATTTCTTTTACTTTGAAGTCTATTTTTTCTGATATTAAAATAGCAACACCTGCTTTCTTTTTGGTACCATTTGCTTGGAATATTCTTTTCCATCCTTTCACTTTAAGGTGATACCTGTCCTTGAAGGTAAGATGCATTTCTTGTAGACAGCATATAGATGGGTCCTGTTTCCTAATCCAATCTCCCAGTCTATGTCTTTTGATTGGGGAATTTAGTCCATTAACATTTAAGGTTATGACTGATAGGTTTGTGTTGCTTCCCTTCACCTTATATCCATTTGTGGTTTTGGTTTAGGTTTCTACTTCTGCAGTTAAGCTTTTATTGATTTCTCTTTCTAGGTGCCTGGGGATGGTTGCTCCTTTCTTCTGTCCTTTGAATTGCTTCAAGTATTCTCTGAAGGGTTGGTTTTCCGGACATGTATTCTTTCATCTTGTTTATGTCATAGAAGGTTTTTCTCTCTCAACTATAATCGACATTTTTGCTGGATATATTAACCCCGGCATCTATAGTCCTTTAACACTGGGAATGCTTTGCTCCACGTTCTTCTTGCTTTTATTGTTTGCACTGAGAAGTCAGTTGTAATTCTGATAGGTTTCCCCTTATAGGTCGCTTGTTGTTTTTCTCTTTTCTCAAAATTCTTAAGAATTTTGTCTTTGTTTTGAGCATCTAGCATTTTAACTATGATATGGCATGGAGAGTTTCTTTTTTGATCTTGTCTGTTTGGAGTTCTATGTGCTATGTGCTTCTTGTATTTGTATTGGTTTGTCTTTTTTTAGTTTGGGGAAATTTTCATCTATTATTCTGTTGAAGATCTGATCAATACCATTCTCTTGCGATTCTTCTCCTTTCTCTATTCCTATGATGCAGAGGTTTGATCTTTTCATAGTGTCCCACAGCTCCTGGTTGTTCCACTTTTGTGTATTTTTAAATTTTTCATGATCTTTACTTGAGGTTTTTAGTTGTTCTGTGTTATCTTACAGGTCTGATATTCTTTGTTCTGCTTCCTCCATTCTGCTTCTGAGGCTTTTTCCGTTCCTTTTCTCTTGATTGGATGAACGTTTGATTTCCTTTTTCATTTCCTCTTCTGATTTCTGTAGTATTTCCACTTCCTTTTGGAGCTTCTCAATCTCTTCCTGTAGCTCTTTACTTTGCTGGTTGATTTCCTTATCTTTTTCAACATGGGACATTTTCAGTGTCTCTACTTCCTTCCGGAGTTTGTCATTCTCTCTTTCTAGGTCCTTCTTGAGTTTTTCATTCTCTTTTCTTAATTCTCTGATTTGCTCTTTATACTCTTTGGCTTCTTTAAGTTTGTTCATAATTGTACTTCTAATATCTGTGTCCTGGGCTATCCCCAGATGGATCCCACTGTAGGAATCTTCCACAGGGTTGGTAGAGCTTGGTGTGGAATTATCCTACACCTGTCCCATGTTGTTTCTTCTTCGTGTTCCTGGCATATGCATTTCTCTTTGCCTGTATTCCAATGTGAATCCCAAATGCCTCTTCACTGTGTTGAAGGCTTGCTTTGCTTGTCTCCTTCAGATGCCTTTGTTGTTTGTTTGATTGATTTGTTTTTCTCCTTTTCTCCTTGCTTATGGAGCGTTGAGTTGTCTAAGCTTTAGGCTTTCTATTGGAAGTCTAACTCACTCTTCCCTTTTTGTTCTGAAGGTTCTCCAAAGAATCCACTTGAATCCACTTGGACACTTCTTCGGCAACCCCAGTTGGTGTGGGGGGGGTGTTTGCTCTTTAGTTCGCGCCCTGGTACCTGTGCTTCAGGTGGTCTTGGGAGATCCCCCATAAATAATTTTTTAATATATATTCATTCTATCAGTTCTGTTCCTCCAGTGAAGCCTAGCACAAGGGTCAATATTTAATGTTGAGTAAGAATAAATGCATTTTTAATATGAGCATTTTCATTCCAACCATTTCTAGTATCTTTCCTTTTCTCCTTTGATATTATACAATATGTCCATATGTACAATCTACATACACACACGCGCGCACACACACACACACACACGCACACACGCACACACACTTCTTTTTTTTTATAGTTATAGAATTTGCAGTTTATTTATTTTTTTCTAATTAAATTAGTTTTTATTGATGCTTTGTGCATTTCATACATTTTTTCCAATTCAGTTCAGACTTATTTCCCTTTCCCTCCCCCCCCACCTCCACCCCATCCCAGATCATGCATTCTGCCATAACTGTCCTGCATCTTTCTCTCAGTTTTTTTTTTCATTTTTAGCTATAAGTGATAATCCATGAGTACAAGCATCCTTCATGCAAAACCTATCTGCAGGCTGTTGTGCCCAAACACACGCACACACACACACTTCTTAGGTTAGGCTGAATAGAAACAGATTTCTCTGGGTTTCCATGGGCAGGCTAAAAATGATCTTCATTTAGATTTATTTGGTTTATCAAGTGGTTAGTGGTATTACCATTAGGATTTTAATATGATACCATGTATTTAAAACCTCCCTGTTGTCCAGATAAATGAACTGAGTTATTACAGCAACTGAAGATGTCTGTGAGAACATGAGAGGCAGGGCTTTGCAGGGACAATGTGACATGGTGTGGGTTGGGATGACTTCATACTATGGGGCCACAGAATGCTGGGTATAGACAGCCTTGTCTCAGGAAGCAGTGCAAGTATCATAAGCAATGAGGATTGAGTGTCATGTTGGCGAGGGGAGGGATGTAAGGGCCCACATACCATTAGTGACACATCTAGCACAACTCCTAAGAGCTCACAAATATCCAGGAAAGCTTTGCAGGGCCATCTTTGGTGTGTATGGAGAAAGAAGGCAGGATTTGGAATATTATTTCGATCTTCATCTTCCTTTATGCTCACAATATAATGAAGTAGGGGTGCCCCAGCTCAATGGAAACTGTCCTCACTAGGAGGTCCTCAGTGTCTGTTCTCCCCAGCTTCAGGCCTAGAGACTCAGGCCATGAAGAAGGCCTCATTTCTTACTTCTCAGAGACATCTCAAGTATGGACTTAAGAAATTGCCGAAGGTTATTTCATTTGAACTAACTGTATATATTTTGTGTGTAGTTTCTAAGGTTTAAGAAAAGTCTTATATGAGTTACTTTCACTGAAACCCTACAAATGCACAGAGTTTTGCAAGGGACAAATCACAGTCCTAGAATCATGCAGACCTCTGATTATATTTCAAGATATGTTACTTTGGGCAAAAATGAAATGTCTCTGGGCTCTGGTCCTCTCAACTGTGAAATGGAAATTATACTTTATGAAGGCAAAATTGGTACATAGAATGACTAGAGATTCCTGTGGTATTTCAGGCACAAGAGTCAAACTTACTTATGAAGATTGGACCCTACAGTGTTTCATTGGATAGGGGAGGGGATCAAAACAATTGTGATGGAAATGGTTTAGGTTATAACTGAAGACTTCACAATGCTGTTTAGGATAAACAAGCACAGGTGCTTCCTCATAACAATTTGGGGAGGATTGAATGAGACATGAATGGAGAAGATCCTTAAAAACACAAAGCACCGAATAGACATTAACTATTCTAATAGCTATAGTTTCTACCTTTTAGTAAAACTAGACCTTTAGTTTATGCTTTAGCTTGTTGTCTTAGGAACTTGAAACTAGCTTTCTATGGCTTCTGAGGAAGGCGTTTTCTCTCTTCCTAGCCTCCCCTGATGAGCACTGAAGGGTCAAAAACTCCACCTCCTTATGTGGGGTGCAGTTTTCCATATCTTTTCCACCTCTTCTACTTGAAGTCGTAGAATATGACTCAATGTCTCTATTGTGGCTTTTCTCTTCTTTATATTAATATTTTTATTGAAGTTTTGTGTATTTCATACATTTCTCAATTCAGTTTAAAGCCATTCCTCCTTCCATGCCCCCCCACCCCACCCGAGCTCATGTATTCTGCCATACATGTCTTGCATCTTTTCTCAGTCTTTTTAAAGTTTTTCTTTGCAGAGGTTCACTGCTTAGGGCAGAAATTAATTTTTTTAGTCAGTTCTTTGACCCAGTCCTTTTGTTGTTGTTGTTGTTCCCTCCAATTTGTATTGCTCTAAAATATGCATATATGTATATATGTCACACATATACCTAAATTATGATGACTGAAAATAATCTATAAGTTAATTCCAAAATGTGTTTAGGAATTCACATTTTTCCATTTAATGTTATATTACATTAAAATATTCATATATACCCTCCACCCATATACCAATATTACAAAGTCTGAACGTAAGTGGTAGGTTAATTCTAAAGCCCATTAAGGGATCCATCTTTTAACAGCACCACTACTTTCATGTAAAAAAGAAATACTACACTGACTATGCTTAGTTTGCTTTGCAACAGGGGATTTGGTGCTAGCATCCATAAATGAGGGATACCATTCTTCGTTTGTTTTTCTGGGACTGTGTTACTTCACTTAGCATAATGGCTTCTAGTTCCAGCCATTTTCCTGGAAAGTTCATGATGTCATCTTTCTTTACTGCTGCATAGAACTGGATTGTGTAGATGTACAACATTTTCTTTATCCACTCATTGGTTGAGGGACATTTGGGTTGTTTCCAGGTCTTCACTATTTTGAGCGAGCTGCAATAAACATAGATGTGCATGTATCTCTGTGATAGGATGAGTCTTGTGGGTATATACCCAGGAGTGGTATGACTGGGTCAGGTGGTAGGCTTATTTTCAGTCTTTTAAGAGTTCTCCACACTTCTTTCCATAAGTGTTGCAGGAGTTTGCATTCCTACTAACAGTGAATGAGCGTTCCCCTTCCCCACAACCTCTCCAGCATTTGGTGTCATTTGTTTTCCTAATCTTAGCCAGTTTTACCAAGGTAAGGTGAAATCTTAAGCTGGTTTTAATTTGCATCTCCTTAATTATTAGTGATGTTGAACACTTTCTGAGATGTTTCTCAGCTTTTCTCTTCTTTTAAGATATGTATATCATTAGGAATGTTACATGGCATTTTTACATGACAGAGGCCTCACCCAAATCAAATCAGCAATTCATTAGTCATTTTGTTCAAGATGTCACAGTTGCCCTCAGGCATGTCTGGGCCCTGAACCCTCTGGCCTTGTATTCTTTCTGTTGATAAACTATGAGCATTCTAGAAACATTATTTTGAAATGGCAATTAGGCTAATGATTGGATCTTGATGGTAAAGCAGCCTGGGAGTCAGGGTGTGCATCTGGACTTGAAAGATCATCAAGCATAAGAAAGGAAGGAAGAGTTGAAGGAGGGGCCATCCCCAACACCATTTCTCTCTCCAAAACAAAGGACCAGGGCCTGGCACTTCTGGTTTCTGTCCTGTTTCCTATTGGGCAAATAAAGTAGCCAAGGGCTAATAAGGGTTTGGGCTAAGGGAGCATTGTAAACTATGATCAAATATCTATCTATCTATCTATCTATCTATCTATCTATCTATCATCTATCTATTTGTTATCTATCTGATACCTATCCATTTGTTATCTATCTGTTATCTATCTATTTATCTAATCTATCTTTCTGCCATCTATCTATCCATCTTTCAATTATATATCATGTATCATGTATCATCTATCTATCTATCCATCTATCATCCATTTAATATATCTTTCTGCCACCTATCTATCTAATCTATCTTTCTATTATCTATCAATCATCTATCTATCTATCTATCTATCTATCTCTCTATCATCTATCTATCTATCTATCTATCTATCTATCTATCTATCTATCTATCATCTCTCTATCTTGTGGGTCTCCTTTGAGTTCTACATAGTTTTCTTTTGAAAGAAAAACTTTGATGCTGAAAATATTACTGACTAGAGAACTGAGAGATTTATAAAGACTTCAAGGAAACCTGGGGTTCCCTGAATTATTTCTATTCCTTGCTACACAATATTACTCAGCTCCCACATCTAGTCTATTGTTTGCACTCCCTAAGAGGGGAGAATTTTCACTATTATTTTTCATTGAGGTTTTGTGCATTTCATACAACATTTCTTAATCAAATTTAGACCCATTTCCCCTTCCTTGATCCCCACCCTGCCAGAGCTCATGCATTCTGCCATACATATCTTTCATCTTTTTCTCAGTCTTTTCTGAATTTTTGGGTGCAGATATTTACAGATTGGGGCAGAAGTCTAAGTTTCAATCAGTTCTTTGACTTTGTCTTTTTTTTTTTGTGGTTGTTGTTCTTTCCAACTTGGATCACTCCAAAATATGGATACATACATGGCACACATATACCAAAATTATGAAGTCTGAAAATAAACTATAGGTCAATTCCAAAACATGTTCAGAGATCCACATTTTGACAGTAGAGCTGCATGCAGGTAAAGAAAAAAATATTACTTTATATTCCTACATTACATAGCAAGTTGATGAGAAACATCATCTGTACAGCAAAAGAAGCAATCAAAGATGTGAAGAGAAAACCCACAGAGTGGGAGGAAACCTTCACCAGTGTTACATCTGATAGGGCATTAACATCCAAAATGTATAAACTACTCACACACAAGCATATACACATTATGGAATATTAATAGAACATTTTGCTAAATGAAATAAGATACAAACAAGCACTATTTGATTTCACTTTATGTAAAATATACAATGGCTGGACTCATAAAATAAAAAATTCAATGGTATTTTTCATTGTCTAGGCATTGAAAGAAATGGGAATGTTTGTCAGAGTGTAAAAAGATTTGGTTGTACAAAGGACAAGCTCTGGAGATGTAACAATGGCAGGCTGACTACAGTAAAACATATCACTGTATACATGAAATCTGCCAACATACTTTGGTGTTCTCAGCACATGCACAGAACATGGTAACTGCAGGGTGGCAGACACCTTAATTAGTTTGACTGTGGTATGTAATTCACACAGTATACACATTTCAAACATTAAGCTCTAAAATTTCCATATTTATGAATTTTTGCCAATTTATCTACAATAAAGTTGTTGAGGGAGGAATTAGTATTCATAGGACACTGATATTAAGCCATTTATTATATTTCTAACTTAATATTGAATTGATGAATAGTTCTAAAATGAACATTTCTGCCAACAGGACTTAAAGTTGGTTGTATGTAACTATATGTATTAATAGTTCCAAATGTGAGCCAGGCATGGTGGTGCATGCCTTTAATCCTAGCACTTGGGAGGCAGAGGCAGGAGGATCTTTGTGAGTTCAAGGCCTGCCTGGTCTACAATGTGAGTTCCAGGACAGCTGGGGCTACAGGGAGACCCTGTCTCAAAAAGACCAAAAAAAAAAAAAAATAGTTCCAAATGTATCTGTGGGTACTAAAAGCAAAAATAAATATAGAATCATCCATTCAGCTGCTGTGTATTGAATACAATAAATTGTTGATTTTTCCAACGTTGCAATAAAAAAACAAAATAACAAAAACCAAAATATATAAACTACTCAAAAAACAAAGGAGTAAGAAAACAAATGACCCACTCAAAAGTTGGAGTCAAGAGCTGAACAGAGACTTCACAAATGAAGAAGATGGCTGAAAATTATCTTAAAAAGTATTCAACATTGCTAATAATTAAAGAAATACAAATTAAAACCACTTTAAAATTTCATCTTACTCTGGTAAGACTGGCTATCATCAAGAAAACAAAGGATACCAAATGCGGAGAGGTTGTGGGCAAAGGGGAGCACTCATTCACTGCTGGTGGGAATGTAAACTCAAACAACTCCTATGGAAACCAGTGTGGAGAACTCTTAAAAGACTGAAATCATGGGGCTGGAGAGATAGCCTAGCGGTTAAGAGCACAGACTGCTCTTGCAGAGGACCCGGGTTCGATCCCCAGCACCCACATGGCGGCTGAGAACCGTCTGTAGCTCCAATTCCAGGAGAACTCCAGTTCCGGGGAAATCCGAGACCCTCTTCTGACCTGCACGACACGGGTGCACACACCTACATACAGACAGTACATTCATACACATACAAAAATAAATAAAAAATTAAAAAAAAGACTGAAATCATACCACTCCTGGGTATATACCCATAAGACTCATCCTAACTCAGAGATACGTGCACATCTGTTTATTGCAGTTCTCTTCATAATAGTGAAGATCTAGAAGCAACTTAAGTTGTCTCAACTGAGAGTGGATAGAGAAAAATGTGGTACATCTACACAATGGAATTCTATGCAGCAGTAAAGAAAGACGACATTATGAATTTTCCAGGTAAATGGATGGAACTAGAAGCCATTATGCTAAGTGAAATAACACAGTCCCAGAAAAACAAATGAAGTATGTTGTCCCTCATTCGTGGATCCTAGTACCAAATCTTTATAAGGCAAACTGAATAATTACTCTTTTTCCCCATTTTTTCCCTTTCTTTTTCAGTGAATCTAGCACCTGATGTTATTCACTTAATATTTTATGTTTTTAAGAAAACACACAAACGAGCACGGTGAGACATACTGGTAATTGCAGCCTCTGGAGGTAGAGACAGGGCAGTTGCTAGTTTGAGGGTAGCTCTGGTTACACAGTGAATCTGAGGCCAGCCTAGGCACTGTTGTGAGGCACTTGTGCCTTATGCAAGCAGAATTTATTATTTTACCAGGATACATTTTTAATGAAGAAAGCAGAATATACTAATGAAGTCTTCAGTCCTGACTTTTGATGACCTTTTTTATAAAATAATATCCCAATTCTACACTTGAAGTTTAGTGTAGAAGGGATTAGAAGAGCTTATTTTATAATCATTTGTTTGGAACTTTAAATATTTAATAGACTAATACTGCTTTCAGTCATCTCACTAAAAATTCTACTGATTGTTTGAAAAGGTTTCCAGCTCACAGTCTGTTGAACCACTGTACCACTATCAGTACATCAAAAAAAAAAAAAAAAAAAGCTGGGATGGACAGATTATGTGTTTGTTGTTTGTGTGTGTGTGTGTGTGTGTGTGTGTGTGTGTGTGTGTGTGTGCAAGCCTGACATAAATCTCTCTTCTAGGTTCCAGAGAGTATATGGAACCATGTCACATTTTAAGCACACATTCTTTAAACCTGGCCTGAGCACAGTTTCTTGTACCAGGAGTATCCTGACTTCAGAAACGTAGGTAAGCAGTGTTGGGTTAGCCAATGGCAACTGAAAGCAAGAAAAATAATATACACTGCTGCAGAAAACCAATCAGACTTTCACACTGTTGGAATAGTTAAGATAATAAACTAATAGGTTCTATGAATTCTTCAGCAGGGCAGTACAGCTCAGTTACCCCCTCCTTTTTCTGAGGGGTCATTTCTAGAATCATTTTGACATTCTTGGGCTTGCTCATTGGCAAGACACTGATTAAAAATAACTCATCCAGACAGATTATAGGCTTAAGAAAAGTAGCAGAAAATCCACTTTTTCTCATTGAAATCACTGGCTACATAAATGTGACCAGGACTGTTCATGATTGTATAGAAGTGATTTAGTTCTACATTAAATAGTTTCCAAAAACTTATCTAGAATAAATGGTCTAGTATGAATTCTGTGATCATAACAACACTTAGGAAGTCAAGCTTTAAACTGGAACTTTGACAACTGTCTGGACGAATTGAGTGACTGTCTGCTTTTTAGGTGATTTATGGAACATTGAAGATGGCTGAAGATGTTCCCAGATGATATCAGAAGAGAAGAATTAGCCCGATGTTAAGTAGCAGGATTCAGAAATTATCTTTCTCTATAGAAGCCAGTTCTCAGCTTGGAAACCTCTAATGTTTCCACTTTCTGCACTAGTGCCTGTAGAGGGGGTTCGAGATGTGGAATTTCCACATTTCTCTTGGTGCTTGGCCAGATAGACTTTTCTACAGTGTTGTTAGCCAGGCTGGGCTCAAGACTCAACTGTAGAGAAATTTCCAAGGATAGCTTCAGGCAATAGAAGTTGAAAGTAGAAGTTCATTTTAAAAGTTCACTGTAAAAATTAATTCAAAAATAAAGATAATCAAGAAATATTGAGAAAATTAGCCAAAGGGATCTTTAAAATACTAGAAATGGGAAAATTCCCCAGGCATCTTCTTTTTGCATCTCTGAGGATGGGAAGCTTATGCCATAAAAAAAGGCTGAAGAGCCCACTTTACTAGAAGTCTCAGAGAAAGTGTTCTCCATCAGACAGTTTTAAAGGCTTTGAGTGCCCAGCTAGCAATTCATTGGAGGAAAAGCCAGGAAAATCATCTGCATCCCAATGTCTCTGGTTTCTCACTATAGTTTTCTATTTTCCCCATCATTAGTCATAAAAATTAATGAAAAAAAAGATGGATCATAGTGAAGCATAATCCAGGTATATAGCTATTTCCTGTACTTTAAGAACTTTTAGATTTCGTTAAAACCGATCTTACTGTGTTATGTGAAAAATTTACAGTAACAGAAAGATTAGACTTTACAAATTATTCTCCATCAGCTTAAATTGGGATAATTTCCAATAATCATATCTGTTAATATTCTTAAACCTTCTTAGGCTTCATCTTTTTCTAGATGTTACTGCTATAAAAAATGTAAGCACATTTTTATTTTGAATCATGGGGAGGGTATTTTGTCTATGATTTAAACTTTTACTATCATTATTTATTACTTTTTAAAAATTACATGTATGTGTGTGGGGGTGGGTTGTGAGTGCAATGCTGGACTTAGTGGCTGCCGTGAGGCACTTGATGTGGATGCTGAGAATCAAACTCAGGTTCTCTGAAAGAACAGTGCATTCTTAACTGCTGAGCCATCTCTTCAGCTCCCATTATATAAACTTTATTTATTTATTTATTTAATATTGGTTAAAGGCAGAAAAAAGGAAAGATGTTCAAGCTTTGATTTTAAAATGATTGTTTTAAATGGCATGGCTTTAAGACAAAATAAATTAATATGATATTTTAATACTTTTATTTATCATTAACCATTTATTTTATTTTATTTTATTTTTTTGGTCCACAACAAACAAAGACATGGAAGGCTGATGCTGAAATGTAAAGATAAATAATGTAAGGACTGGATTTATATACATTTCCCATTTTAATAAGTGAGTTATTTTATGTGATGACAATTATACTCAGTAAATAAAGAACAGTGAAACTGGTAGACAATTTTACTTTTAATATAAGCCTAAAATCAAGAGCACAGACACATTTTACAATTGTTTTTATATCAGGAAGCTCCAAGCTAGGCCTTGGCAAGTGTACAGGACACAGTCTGGAATCAATCTTTCAAGGACTTTATAGTGTGGACTCAAGTGTGGAAAAGAAACCTGAGCTTATGGACAACAAAATTATTAACTGAAGGAAAAAATAGAAAAGATCAAATGAATAATAAAGGCTTGATTCAGAGGGACAGCTCAGAGGAACAAGAGAGGAAACTTTAAAAGAGTAGTATTTGTACCTGACATCAAAGGTAAGATTGTATAGCTGGAGAGGACTTCTTCCACTCACTTTGTAGAGAGGAGAGTCAGAAAGAGATAGGTTTGAAAAAGATTACATCTACTGTACATCAGAGCTCTAAATCTCTGACTGGTGGATAACACTGTTTGAAGTCATGAATTTCTGTGGCCGAAGGAATGGTGTTCTAGATCTAAAAAGGCAAAATAAGGCTGGATTAAGGAGGACCTTCTAGGCCACACTGGCTCTGAACCCCGTAAACAGATTTGAGACACAGGGTGTATTAGTGACTTTTTTCTTACTGCTATGATAAAATAACTGATAAAACAACTTATAGGAGGAAGAGTCATTTTGTCTTAACAGTCTCAGAGGGTCCAGTGCATGGTTACTTGGTATTATTTGCTTAGGCAGACCGTCAGGGTAGTAAGAGATGGTTTGCAGTGACTGCTGCTTACTCATGGCGAACCAGGATAGAGAAAAGGGAATTCTGGGTTCCGAGGCTTACTCCTTCGTCTCATTTTATTTGGCTGTGACAGAAACCTATGGCTGGTGCCACCCACACTCAGGATGTGATTTAATTCTTTCTGGAAACATCTTCACTTCCTTACCCAGAAGTTCACCTCTACCAACCTCCTTGGTGACTGAAGATCCAGTCAAATTGACAATGACGATTACCCAGCACATAGGGATGAGATGTCTTAGTTGTTTGTAGGTCTAATAAGTGTCCTGTGGGAAAGCGAAGTACGGAGCAGCTGACAGACCCTTTGCTCTCGGCTCCCTTTCTCTCCGCTGATGTCTCAGGACCCTGAGCACTGTGGGTAGTAAGAGAATGAGAGGCAAGCAGACAGTGTGGCTAAAAATGGGAGAGAAGTCTGATGACTTTCTGAGAGTAGGCTGTTTCCTTTTTTTTTTTTTCTTTAATTTTTTTTTTCCTTAGAAATGAAAATTTAAGTGCAATTTAGTCACAAGTTGACCCATTTACTGGATCTTAGGTCTACACATGAGATCAAGTGACTTTTGATTTTGTCTTCTGTTTTTAGTGAAATTTGTTTATTTGTATTTTATAGGCATTGGAACTAGAAACCAAGGAGCATGAGACAGAATCAGATTGGCACAGTAAGTCTCAGATGAAGAATAAGAAATCAATTCTGGTTATGCCCAGCTGCCGCAGGACCTTTCCGGGAGAGGACTCGTGGAGATAAGCAAAGGTCTTAAACTAGTTTGGAAAAATGTGTTAATATTTTTATAGAGAATCTGGGATTTTATTCTGACAACTTAAATCATAAAGTCCCAGCATGCTCAGCTAGTCATATCTCTCCACAGCAATGCTTTTGCATGTTAAAAGGATTTGGGGACATGTTTCTATTTCAAGCATTTTTAAAAAGCAATTTCATGGACATATAGGGTGGTGAAATATACATGTCACTAAATATACTTATATATATGTTACTATTAACATATAGTGTTTAATTATTGCTAAATAAATATACACGTCACTAAATATACTTGTATACATGTTACTATTAACATATAGTGTTTAATTATTGCTAAGTAAATTCTTTCTGTAAAAGCTGAAACAAAAACTCAGTCTTATTTAAGGAGTGAATATGTGAAACAACTTCTCTAAGGTTCTTTACAATCTGCCATATTATTACAAGCTCAATATTCTGTATTAGCAACACTTATTTAACTAGTCACATTTTAGTTTTACGGAGGAGCAATGGATATAAAAGCAACATAAAGACTCTGCTAAATGACTGATATCTGACTTTTTTCTTTTTATGTATTTTTTTGTTTTGTTTTTTGAGACAGGGTCTTCCTGTAGCTCCAGCTAGTCTGGAAAGCTATTTGACTTTGATTCTAAATCATTTCTTGGACTTTGTTTTAGTAACATTCTAGCTCCTTCTATAATACACACATACACACACACACATGCACGCACACACACGAGAGAGAGAGAGAGAGAGAGAGAGAGAGAGAGAATATGCATAGTCTCAGAAGTTAGTAGGCTCTGCCAATTCATTCATCATTGTCCAGAAATGAAGGCTGGAGAGCCTGGCCTGCCATGTGGCCCCTGAATGCAGAGCTACTACAAACAGAAAGAACAGTTCTCAGGCTGAGCACTGTTGGCTTGTATTTCTGCCCCCCTGACAGGACATCCAAATAAGACAGAGAATGGTGTGTCTTAAACAAATAAAGATTGAACTAGAATGTCACAGGGTTCATGGTGAGCCAGGAAACAGATCCGGCCTTGAAGTAACTTTCTTGATTGCTGTTCCTTCTCACAAACTTTGCAGAGATGTGTGGCCTGGGGACACCCCTCCTCTGCCTTGTTATGTCTTCCTGGATGGAGAAAGAGTAGAGAAAGTCTGGAAATCTGACCCAACTCTGTTCAATAAAAGGCTTTTGTCTGTGAACCTGACCACAAGCGATCCGTTAACACCCCATTGAAAGATGTTTGTCAGGAGCCCACCCCCATTCTTTAGAGAAATAAACAATTTGAAACAAAACTGAAGCATAAGGTGAAATCAATTCCCACTTCAAAATAGTGCTGTCTACTACATGTAAAGGTATTTATTTCTTCATGACAAAACATTTGTTATAGATTTACTTCCATAAGAATCCCCTTAATTAAGCCCACCATTTGTTTTGTCAGAAGTGAAACAAGGAAAAAAAAAATCTTTATAAAATGCCTTTACTGCTTCCTACATCAATAACCAAATTAAATTTTAAAAAGAAACACTTCGCTTATGTGTCTAGTGGGTGAATAATTATGTCCTTATCTCAATGTCAGGTAAAGTTATATTTTCATTTATTACAGTAAAGTTCAAAGAGAATTAGTAATCCGACTTTGGAATTTTGGCCTTTATTCTTTTTTTTTTTATTTTTTTTTATTTTTTTATTTCTGTATGTGTATGAATGTACTGTCTGCATGCAGGTCTGTGCACCCGTGTCGTGCAATGCCGCGGAGGTCAGAAGAGGGTCTCGGATTCCCCTGGAGCTGGAGTTCTCCTGGAATTGGAGCTTCAGACGGCTCTCAGCCGCCATGTGGGTGCTGGGGATCGAACCCGGGTCCTCTGTAAGAGCGGTCGGCGCTCTTAACCGCTAGGCCATCTCTCCAGCCCCTGGCCTTTATTCTTTAATGCTAACTTAAGATAGGGACTATACATTTTTTTAAATGCTTACTATATGCGCCTTGTATTTCATCTTCATGGCACCTTTCCTTATGAAGCATTGAGAATGCCTGACCTTTTAATAACTATCTTCAGTTTAAATTAGACAACAGCAGTGGCATTAAATTATATCCACTGCGTATTAATATAACATTTAAGCTCAAGGAAAATGCCAGGCTCAAAAAATTCTGACAATGAAAATACATCCTTAACCAACCTTTGCCTCCACCCTTTGTATGAAAAGAAAGAGAAAAACTGAGACATCGAATATCTGCTACTATTCAGAAATGCAGATCAGAGTCCCCACCCAGGAAGTTGAAAGATTCATCAGATTCATTAAAAAAAATTTTTTTTTAAAGTATGGGTCCTCTGTCTCTCCTGCTTGAAGGGTGAACCTATAACACACATCCCCACCAAGAACCCAGAATTCTAGAAACAATTATTTACAGGAAAACAAACCAGCAGTTATTTGTTGTGGTGGTGTGATGGTGGTGTGATACTTTAAATCTCAATTCCCGGATTTAACACCGCTTAAAGTCAGTCTTGCCAAATGTGTATGCATGTTTTGGGATTCATTTTGAACTCTGTTTTAATTGCCTCTTTTTCCTTTAAGATCCTATTCGTTCTTTGCACTTCATACAAACAAGACCTAAATCTTTGCATCTTTGAAAGCAGCGTGGGTAAGAGATTGAGATGAAGGGCTTGATTAGCAGGCCGCAGCACTGCTCTAACAAGTCAAGCATTTCCTGGAAACCCGCCCACAGTTTGTGTGGCTATTTTTAGTAGCTCACCTCCTGGTAAAAGTAGCTATTAGATATCCAGATATCCCTGCCCCTTTCAGATGCAGTAAAATAGAACATAAAAGGGTGTAATTGGATGATTACAGCTCAGAACTGTAATCAGGAGCCACAGGGTCCCTCTCTCTCTCTGCAGAGTGCTCTGGGACACAGCCCCTGGAGAGCGGTTTTGCTTTCTGCTGCCAGGAGAAGCTGGCCTCAGAGCCAGGGAGGCAGGCCCCTTCCTGTGGGCACTATCCCTCAGAGAAACCCATTTGGGGACTGTCACACAGGAGGGCTAGAGTGAAGGAAAGTAACGGCGGGGTCACAACCCTATACAGTCCCTTGTACCAAGTCCGTGCATTCGCGTAGTTACTGCAACAGTCAGTGAGGTAGGCAGGTATCATGTCAGGAGAGCAGGGACTTGAACATCAAGTTTAAGCCAATGGGCAGAGAAGGACTGGGAAGTTTCCTTTCCCCACTTGGGCTTGATAGAACAAATGGAACATGCTCAGGCCAGTGAACAAAGACTGGAAAGCCTTCCTCACCTGGGCTTCAGAGAGCTTTCTGAAAAAAGGCGAGAGCCTTACTGCTTGGTACACAAGCATCCTAGGAAAATCACGCTCATCCTGGGCCAGGGCTTTCGGCTTAGTCACTAGCCCAGTCCTACTCTAGGGCCCCTTCCCTTTGTCAATAAACCCTCTCTATTTCTGTTTCTAATCAGGAGCCCCCAGTATGGTCCTTTGTCCTGGGACACAAAAGCTTAAGAATGAGGTGCTCTGCAAACTGAGATCTGAGACAAGACACTAAACATAACTTCTTCTTTTTCGTTCTCTTTATCTCATTTTGGGTTCTAGGGTTCACATTCTCTCTCTGAAAGCCCTCTCCCTTCACTCGTTCAGCTGCCTGCCATGCCACTCAATCTCCAGCTTTCTCCCACTCTAAATCAAAACTGACTTTCTCTCTTCATCGCTCTCCTCCCGCAGCTGCTGCACTCCATAGCTGCCTGGCATGACCTTGAGCTTCCCTAGAAGTCCATTTTTAAAGTCTTTTATTAATGAGACTAAGAACCTGAAAGAGAACCCTAGATTCTCCAATAACAATTATCCCTTGTAACTCCTAAGCAGGATTTACTGCTGTGGGCTGGATGTGTTTATGCCCCTCAGATTCATGTCTTGCAAAGTAATCTCTAGTATGTGGGTAACTGGAAGTATCTGGGGAATGATTTGGTGATAAAGGTTACACTTTAGTGTCCTACTTATGAAAATCATTACCGAGCTTATAAAGAAGACACCAGAGATCACCCTCACCCTTTCCACCATGCTTGAAGGGACATAGCTTGAAGGGACCACTTATGAGCCAGAAAACAGGTTTCACCAGAGTCCAGGTCTAGAACTCTGAGAAATAAAATATTGTTATGGTGGCTCAATCAGCCAAGTTCTATGATTGCCCAGGGTCAGGTGGCCAGTGACTAGCAAAGCTGACCTGCTGTGCTGCCCATACCTCCCCTTTATGCTCTGCTCTTTGAAGTTGAGAAACAGTTTGAACAGTTGAGCGGGGCACATAATTTATCCAAACTAGGAGCCATCCAAGAAAGAAAAGCTAATGTTATTAACAAAAGCATTGGGATAACAAGCCTAATCTTTTAGGAGCCTTGAGGAAATCAGGATGTGTGGCCAGCCATCCTCTCTTATTCATGAGAGGCAGTGTAACAATATCATTAGACTGATAGCAACTGCTTATATTATGGATATTTTGGAGGATATAATATGTAACGTTAACTACCTCCTAATGTGCCAGACACTACGTTGAGTGCTTATCTGTTTCATCTTATTCAATGTTCCCAAAGCCTCTGAGTTAAATGTATGTCCTGTCCCTGTTTCACAGATAAGGAAATTCAGGCTTAGAGAAACTGGCTTGTTGGTGTTTATACACCAGGACTTCAGGCCCAAGAGCCTGCACTTTGCTGCATGATGGAATGCAATGTACACTAAGGAGATAATGGAGACAGAAAGCTGTGAGAGAGTTCTTGACCTTATGTTCCCAATTATAAAGTGAGATTCCTCTACAATCACTATGTTAACCAACAATTCTGTCTAAACTCATCATATGTGCTTTTCTTGTAAATACTGTCACACATGAATGACATGAATCACTCTAGCTCATCACAGTACTTTGTGCACAAGAGACAATGTGGCCTGTGCTCACAGAATTTATTGATAGTTATCTCATCTTCTCCAACAGCTAGAATGATTCATAATATCTTTTCTAATACCTTGGGACACTTTCAGGTCTTTACAGCCCTAACTCTTGGCAAAGCAGCTACTGGCCTACAGGAGACGCAAATGATGGCTTTATGGTGTCGGAGGTTTCCAGTGGAAGCACAGAGCACTGGGGGCAGGAGCAAGGCTGAGACAGTGATGTGGTGCAGACCTGGGGACTTGGTGGGACGTGAATTAGGAAGCAAAGATGAGGAGGACTGAAGAGTGAGGAATGACGACGGTGTTCCAGAGGAAAGAGAGTGAACTGGCCTCTTGAGGGGAACCCGTTTGTAGGGGATTAGATGAGAAAGAGAAGCTCACGCTTTATTCCATAAAATAAGTACAGCCTCCTGATTCGTTTATAAAGCAAGAACATTGTTCTTGGTTCCCCACGAAGGCTGAGTGGGTCAGGATTTGTCTTTTAAAGCTTGTTCTTGATTTATAATTGTTAGTACACATTAATTGCACGAATGCCACTGTGACATTCCCAAGCTGATCTCCACTTTCCCACGTCCACTTTCCCTCTGTCCTTCACACCTTCCCCTGTCTTCTTACTCTCCTGGTTCCTTTCCCTAAAGCAGTCTACCACGGAGCTAAACCCTCAACCTATTTATTTATTTATTTATTTATTTATTTATTTATTTATTTATTTATCTTTTCAAGACAGGGTCTCCCAAGTGCTAGAACATTCTTTCCTGCTTACAAATTAATTTCATTTGCTGTCAGAGCCATGATCGTATTTCAAGCTTTACATCGTATCTTCCATATGGGTGAATCATTTATTAAAACAGTCCACAGGACGGGTGATGGTGTGTTCCTATAATCCCAGCAATTAAGAAGCAGAGGCAGAGAAATTGGTGAAAGTTTGAGGCCAATCTGGTCTACATAGTAAATTCCAAGCCAGGGAGGGCTACAGAGTAAGGTTCTATCTTAAAAATAAAAAATTAATGGCTGGGCATGATGTGCATGCCTTTAATCCCAGTACTCGGGAGGCAGAGCCAGACAGATCTCTGTGAGTTCAAGGCCAGCCTGGTCTACATAGCAAGCTCCATGCCAGCTATATTAAAGGGCGACCCTGTCTCAAAAAGAAAACTTAATGAACTTGTATACATAAAAATTATGTGTAAAATGTTCAATCAAATTTTGGTTCAAATAGAATATATAACCTCAGGAACTGGCCACTGGTAATTGTCCATTTTCAGGAATCTCTGTGGTCCTTTGAGTGCCACTGTCAGTCAGATTCAGGCCAGTAGATTCCTTTATGGCAAGCCCTAATTGTTGCCTTAAGAACTATGGATATTGAAAGGCTGCTAGCCATCTCTTAGTTTTTCTGCTCAATATTTTTAGCCACTGAGAAAATATAAATAAGAACTACATAGAGATTCTAGCTCATTTCTAGTCATAATAGCTATTATCAAATAATAATAACCAATCCCAGTGAGGACACACTGGTAAATAAACTTTTATAGTCTGTAAGTAGTAGGAATGTAAATTAGCACAGCCACTCCTATGGAAATCAGTATAGTGATTCCTTAAAAGCTAAAAATAGAGCTACTTAGAAAAATCAGTAGCCTTTCTTTACACCAACAACAAGCAATTGAAGAAGGAATATAAGGAGACCTTCCCACTCACAATAACCTCAAAAACAATAAAAGGAACAAACATAACCAAGGACACCAAAGATCTCTACAACAAAAATTTTAAAACTCTGAAGAAGGTGAAGAAAGAGATTGAAAAAGACATTAGAAGATGGAAAGACCTCCCATGTTCATGAATTGGAAAATTTAATAGAATAAAAATGTCCATTCTACCCAAATTAATATACCTATTCAATGCAATCCCAATTAAAATACCCATGAGTTTCTTCACAGGCTTGGGGAAAAAAATCCTTAAATTCATATGGAAAAACAAAGACCCTGAATAGTCAAAGAGACCCTGAGTGAAAAGAGCAATACAGGGGGAATCACTATATCAGACTTCAAACTTTATTACAGGGATACAGTCATAAAAGCCTGGTACTGGCACAAAACAGACCTGTAGACCAATGGAACAAAATTGAAGATCTTGGGCACATACAATTTTAGCTACCTCATATTTGACAAACATCTGACAGAGCATTAACTTCCAGAATATATAAACTACACAAAAAAACAAAGAACTAAGAAGACAAATGACTCACTCAAAAGATGTAGTAAAGAGCTCAACAGAGATTCACCAGTGAGGAAATAAAGACGGTTGAAAAACATCTTAAAAAATGTTGCCAGGTGTGGTGGTGAACACCTTTAATCCCAGCACTCAGGAGGCAGAGGCAGGCAGATCTCTGTGTGTTCAAGGCTAGCCTGGTCTACAGAGTGAGTTCCAGGCCAGCTGGGACTAAAGGGAGACCCTGCCTCAAAAACACAAAAAAAAAAAAAAAAAGGTGTTCAACATCACTAATAATTAAGGAAATGCAAATTAAAACCACTTTAAGATATCATCTCACTAAGTTAAGTAACACAATCTCAGAAAAACAAAAGACAAATAGTATCCCTCATCTGTGGAAGCTAGTACCAAGTACCTAGTTGTAAGACAAACTGAGCAATGTTAATGTTATATTCCTCATGATCTAAAGATAACTGTGCTCTTGCATTCTGAGTCCCTAAACAGGTTCTTGAGCTGACCTAACATTTATTTTCAGACCTTGGGTTTTCGGTATATGATGGAGGGTACGTATGCACCTTTTAGAGTAATATGGGATTAAAATGGAAAGACTTGAATCAAGAAATATGATATGAAAATAATATACAGGTTGTTTCCAAAGGATACAATTTTAATATAGATGCAATGTAATAGGCTGGTGCATCTTAGCCTTTCTGGGTGCTTAACGACCATACTTAACCCATACCAATTTGGCCAAGGGACCTAAGGGATAACTTTGTTCTTTGCCCTCAGAGGTCAACTAAGTCTTAAGGGATTACGCATGGGGGCATCTCTTGAATTGTCTGCAAATGTGGGTCACCAGTCTTCCTGTTCAGGGAAGTCTTGGAAAGGCTCTAATGGGACTTCAGCCAGTGTCCAGTCTGTAAAGAGGAAAGTCTGCTCATGCTTCAGAAAAGGAAGCCTGGTTTAGCAAGACCTGATTTTTTCCTCGATTGGATAGAACTAGTAAACGAAAAGTTGAAGCAAGAGGCTTCCCCCCTCCTCCTCCCAAAAAAA
>VZQC01011130.1:344046-404194 GCA_009823505.1 Rhizomys pruinosus | reverse complement strand
ATATATATATATATATATATATATATATATATATGCATGTGTTGAAGCAATACAAATTGGAGGGAACAACATCAAAAGAACTAGGACAAAGTCCTGACTGAAACAATAAAGTTCTCCCCCAAACAAGAATCCTCTGCTTTGAAAAACTTTTTAAAAAGACTCAGAAAAAGATACAAGGCATGTATGGCAGAATGCATGAACTCAGGTGTGTGTGTGTGGGGGAAATGGAAAAGGAAATGAGTTTAAATTGGACTGAGAAATGATATATAAAATGCACAAAACATCAATAAAATATAAAAAGATAAAAACAGAAATAATAAAAAATAGAGCTACCATGTGATCCAGCTATACAATACCCAAGATATGGAGTCAGTCAAGTTGTCTATAAATGGATGATTAAATAAAGAAAATAGGGTTCATATATGCAATGGTGTATTACCCAGCCATAAAGAAGAATGAAATTATGTCATTTGAAGAAATAAAAGAGGATAGACCATCATGGAGGATATCAAGTTAAGTAAAATAAGCCAGACCCCAAAAGACAACTATCACATGACCTTCTCTAATATGTGGAAACCAAAAGAAAATTAAAAATAAGGGCTGAGGCCAGGCGTTGGTGGTGCATGCTTTTAATCCTAGCACTTAGGAGGCAGAGGCAGGTGGATCTTTGTGAGTTCAAGGCCAGCCTGATCTACAGAGTGAGTTCCAGAACAGCTGGGGCTATAGGGAGACCCTGTCTTGAAAAGACCAAAAATAGAAAAAATAATATAACATGGGTTATTCACATAACCCATACATGTTTTTGTCTTGGGCAGAGACTTTTTTTTTACAGAATTCAAAGCCCATTAGTTTATGTGAAGAAGACAGCAGTTAAAAAAGAGTATCCCTTAAAAAGACACATTTAGAGAGGACAGCACAGGAAGAAATTAGAAATGATACCCATACAACAGCTGGTTATTCCTAAGGGAAAATGAATATCCACTTCTTTTCACTTTTATTCATAAATTGTATACTTTTAAAGTATACAGCAAGATGTTTTATTGTATACATGCATATAGACAAGCAAACTAATATTCTACCTTACATCATTCCCTGTGTGTGTGTGTGTGTGTGTGTGTGTGTGTGTGTTTGTGAAGAACACCTTGAGTCTATCTTAGTCAATTTCCAGTGTATATTGCAGCAATGCTACCTTCAGTCATCCTGCTGTAGGTTAGGTCCATAGACTTATTCATTCTGCTGAACTACAACTTTGTACACTTAGACAAACGATCTTAGTTTTCTCCACTTCTGCTCTCTGAAAATCATACTACTACTCTCTCTGCTTCTGTAGATTCAACATTTTTGATTCGACATAGTCATGAGGTTTTACACTTTTGAACAATGCTTGAAGGCACGAGTATGTCTGGCATTTAAATCAGTTCACAGGTATGGCTTATGTCATAGTATCAAATCACCCAAATGTCTCAGCACTTTGGGAGAATAAAGGTTTGTTTTTCATCAAGCTGTCTGCCACTTCGAATCATTACTGTTCTCACCTCAAGTTGGACATCCTGTACCTCAAAGCTTTCTAGTGACTAGAGCAGAGGAAAGAGTGGCAGAAGTGACAGAGCACCAAGGACTCCAGACATCTACTTCTTATCAACCATTGTAAAGTACATGACAAACTCACACCAAAGCTCCTTAGAGCTTCATTATGTCTCTCAGGGAAGGTTACTGGTAATACAATTTTCTACAGAGTCCAGGACATAACTTGTGCTTTTAAAATTAAGTATGTAAAGGAGAAAAAGTTGCATAATTCCAAACTAATTTCATTCAACAAATATTATTAGGTTTTTAAAATAGATGGCAATATAAAATACAATTTAATAAAGCAGATAAATGGATAATATCCATTTATCCATTGTTTGCACATAAAAGATGTACTTAAGTCTTCTGGAAAAAAAACAAAAAAGCACTTGAAAGAGTTAGCTTATTTCTTAATATCAATAGACAAATCAAAAGTTACAATATGACCTCTATATACTTATCTACTGGTTCATCCAAATAGCAAAATCTTGGCAGCTTTCTAATACCACAAGTGTACTACCTCATGGTTTCTGTCAGCCAGAGCTGTGCATGGCATGGTTAGAGACTTTGTTCACAGTCTCACTGGGTTGAATTGAGGTGTTGGCTGGAATTGTCCTTGTCCTGTCCTTGCCTTGGTGTCTTCTTAAAAACTTGCTTATTGTTGGAAAAAATCTAGCTGTGGCTGTCAGACTGAGGCCTCATTTTCTGGATGATTGCTACCAGTAAACCTCTTGCAGCCCCTATAGATCCTGATTAATTCCTTGCCTAGTGGCCTCTGTAGGCAACTCACAGCAAGAATGCTTGCTGTACTCCAGGTCAGCTGGAGCATGTATCTCTGACTTCCTTTTCTTCAGCTATCTGAAAAAAAAAATTTCTCACAAGTTTCCCACAAGTTTCAAGAGTTTATGAGTTGAAGTCAGGCCTATCAGATAGTATCTCTAGTGTAGGGACAACTGACTTAGAACAATAATTCCATCTGCAAAGTTCCTTTACACCTAAATATAATAACATTTGACTATGTTAAAATGTGTGGCTATCAGGGACTAGGAAGTGTGGGAATGTCTTGGAACTCTACCCATACCCATTTTTACAACACATTTACAGGTGCTGGTGTAGGGTAGAAATGAGGATATCTTTTTCTCACCTATTGAAAAGTCATGGTTGAGACTACTATCACAAAAGGCAGATGAATAATGGACTGAAGACTCATGTCTCTCCAAGAATCCTCCAAACCTTCAATGCCAGATGGGGACTACTGAGATATCCAGCTTGTGGACTGAGAGGCTACTGGCATTTCAGCCTCTTCAGAGTATAGACTGCCATTGTTGGACTACCCAGGCTGTATCATGGAGACCAGTACAGGAAGATCAAGACAGCACACATGCTTGCTGGACCTCATTTGGGTGACCATGGTGGGGGAGAGGACCCCAGTGTGGAGCACTGGGGTAGGATTGATGATTATTTGGGCTTGCCAAGAAGGAACCTTCAAACACTTTTTTGGGGAAAACATGACATCTTTTAGCAAAAACAAGGAGGAGGAGGAGGAGGAGGAGGAGGAGGAGAAGAAGAAGAAGAAGAAGAAGAAGAAGAAGAAGAAGAAGAAGAAGAAGAAGAAGAAGAAACTCAGGTGAATATATATATATATATATATATATATATATATATATATTACAAGTTGGAGAGAATAACAACAAAAGAACAGGGAAAAAAGACTAAAATAGTGCAGTTCTTCCCAAAACAATAAGCCTCTACTTTGAAAAAAACACACTCTGGAAAGACTCTGAAAAAGATGCAAGACATGTATGGCAGAGTGCAGGAACTCAGGTGGGGTGGGGGGCATGGAAAGGGAAGTGACTCTAAATTCTACTGAGAAATGATGTATGATGTATGGAAATAGTTTAATAACAATAATAAATTTAGAAAGGCAGATTGACAATGGGTGTGCATATATATATATATATATATGCACACCCATTTATATATATATATATTCATGGAGTATGCATTTTATGCACCCTTAGGGCCTTCAGAAATAAAAATTCAAAGAAATGTGGAAAAGTGTTTTTCATGAACCTAGATGAAAGAAATGTGACTGCAGGGAAAAAGGGGATGAACCACTGGCAATAAACTTTGGGGGTTCGAAAGGCCTGTTTATTCAGATTCCTTTCACTACGCCTGTAATTGGAAGTTAAGACACTCCTTGCTCAATGTACAAAGAAGACTACTCTAGAAGGCTTTTGGCCTGTTTCAAATGGAAGTCAACTAGATTCTATGGCTCATTTCAGAGGCATAAGAAGAACAAGAGAAATTGTCTTGTCTCTATGGCCTGATTTTCTATTTCTTCAAATTTTAGGGAGGCATATTTTGGAGTTGCATGACCTAAAGTCCATTATTACTTGCCTGTGGGAGGACTGTTGAAGTGGAGGCTGTTCTGGAGTCATATAGTCCATTGTGTCAGACCTGGAATTATTAGAAGAGCAATCTAACCAAGGACATTCACAGCAGTTTGCTTTGTAGCTGGTAAAGCCCTGTTTATGTTACTGATTTGGATCTCATGACTGTCTAAACCAATGGAATATCTCCATCTTAAGAGAGTTACTACTCTGAATAAAGTCCTAGCAAGAACCGACAATATTCTCAAACTAGCTAACTGAAGAGGATCTTTGAAATTTACAAAGATGTGAGCAGAATTCAAGGCAACAAAGTAGAGTGCGGTACCATTCTAGGTTGAACTGGGAAAGAGGGGGGCACGGGGGCTGAGACCCATAGTAGGGTCTTGGTAAAGGGTCTCTGATAGGAGCTGTGGGCTGGGTAAAAAGCTGCTATCAATCAATCCATAGTAAGTGGGTAGGGGACCAGAAGGAGATAAATGGCCTGAGCTCTTCTTATTTCTGACTTTATCTCTAGTCACAGGGCAAACATGCCTGCTGGTCTAGTCAATGGAAGTTAGATTCCCAATCAAGAGTAGGGTGGAGAAAGGTTGAAAGATCTGGAGGGGCAAACCAGAGACATGCATCAGTTACCAAAGGCACGTCTCTGGGCTGTCAGGGCCATGAGCCCTCTGACCCACAGGTGAAGTGTATGTCTTCCTCCTTTGCTTCACAGAGGGTTTCAGCGGGCACTTATTTATAACCTTCTCTCATTTTGTGCTGCTACCATTTTCTGCTATTTTATAACCTTCCTGGGAGCAGGGGATGTCTTATTCATCTTTGTATCCATGATACTACTCTGTTTGGTCCATATTAAATTATGAACAAATGCCCATGGAATTTAAATGCATGAACTCAAAAGTAAACTATTATCAGAATGTACAAATACACTGTGAAATAGGGACACAGAGAAATGAATGCACAGCAGTGCTCTTGGAATGGCGCATGGCTTGTGGGCTGATGGAGAGAGATCTACTTACCATTGCTTCACCCAAGCTCCTGTTAATGACTATTAAAATCTGAATTTCCATTTTTATTGCCTATGATACCTAGAGGTTATCAGTTTTGGTAGTGCTGCACATTCTGTTTGCTGAGCACTAAGATCTGTCAGCACAGCTGTGGATACAGGACAAAGGAAAGAGCTCAGAGCTACTTACGATCCCAGCACCGTTGACTGTCTGTGGAGTTCAGTGACTGGGATGAGATGTAAGGGTTCGCCTTCCTTCCATGGTCACATGGGGGTCTGGCTGCCAAACAGAGCACAGGGTGCACTTAATTTATGGAAAAAAACTGTTTTATTTTATTTTTTGACATTTTCAAAGCGCTAGGTAAGGATACATGTGGTCAGTTTGATTGATGATAATTGTTTTGGTTCCTGTAAAATCACATGCTGAAGAATCACAGGGCCTGACATTCAGGGGAAAAATGTAAATGTCATAATTTTGTTAATTGTTTTAGCATGCGTTTCTTCCACATGTCTGAAAGAAAATGTAATTGAGGGCTGTGGTTTCTGGGGTCTGGCCAGCAGTGCAATGTGACCAACAACTGAAGAAAATATCATGGCTTGTCACATGGTGGAGACCTTTTAACTTTTTTTCCTCTCTTGCCAAAAATGAAGGTTTTTTTTTTCAGTATTAAAGCATGTTCTTGGAGTATGAAAGGAAGAATTCTACGATTAGAATGCTTGGATTGGTATATATTACCATATTTAAAAAAATACAAATGCACTTTCAAGCTATACGGCTGCAGCATCTCACTCCAGAGTTTTCTACTTCAAAAAACGGATTTTCAAAACAGAAAGCAGATCTTTTAATTCCTTAAACATTTAAAAATGATGATAAATGTATTTCTCAGGAAAATAAATATCAGGAAATTTATTTGACATCAGGATGTCCTCTCACTCTGCTCCAGAGTGCAGTAACTCTAGAACTCCAGAGGCCATTGGGGAATCTGACTCCAGACTTTAGTATGTTATTTCTTAATTTTGTAACAGGAATTTGATAATCTCAAGGTAAGGCTCACAGTCCCCCCCCCCCCCTCCCCGTGAAGGATCAGGTTGCTCTTTGAACAAAGTAGGAAACAGTACTGACTTGCTGGACTGAAAATTCTATCAGGATATTTCCTGGTATCCCCACCTTCTGCGAATTGCGTACTGACTAGGCTTTGAGCAGGGAACATCGCAGCCAGAACCCCACAGAAGACTTTTCCACGTTATTGAGATATTGAGAAACTTCTACTGGTTTAGGGGCTCATTTCTGGTTCTATACCACTCCTCCTTTTCTCACACTGCATGAGAGATTCACAAATATTTTTGCCACATTTAAAACTGAGTGACAAGACAGATAATCTCTGGGTCCAACGGTTTGAAAGAAGTTGCTGTTGACGTGTACTGACACCTTCCACCCCCAGCACTGTCAACCCTCTTTCCTGCTGCCTAGCCCCTTAGCTGTCAACCCAGCCATGGGAGGAAATGGCAAGTCTGGTCTAAACACAAATGGAAGAAAGTTTCCATAGTGATACTGCCAGTGCACCAGGTCTGCCCCCAGTCCTTGTCCCCCCAAAATAAAGGCAAACTGTTTAAAGCAGAAGAGGCAAGTCAAGGAAAGAGTCCAACATATTTTAGGGAACTGGGTAAGAGCTTTGAATGGTGTGAACAGTGTCCAAGTATATGCTTATACAAAGAATTATTTTCTTCCTGAAAAATGAATCTAAATTTATATTATATATAAGGCAACAAAATATTTTAAGACATATCTATCAAGAAAGTAGGTTTACTTTTTAGGCTAGAGCTCAATGTTAGAGTGCATGTCTACCAAGTGCAAGGCTNTTAAATACCTATATATCTAATTGCTTGTGCTTCATTAGTAGGATCGAAAGGTTATTCCTGGACAAACTGTCAGCCCATGAAAGGAAACAGCCAGAATTGACCAGAGTCCAAGACAACAGCTCCAGAGAGAGTGGACTGTTTTGCTTCTCATCCACCTGTGCCCGTTTTCTAAGCCTAGGGAACAATCTGCGGAAGAGGGGGCGTGGTAGAATGTAAGGGCTGCGATTGGGGTGAATGGTGAAACTACAGCAATGTAGTCTGGACATTCATTTGATCAACTTGATTGAACAAACAACCCGTCACCTCCCACTGGATGGTGGGGCTGTGGGGGTTTGGGCACAACAGCCTGCAGATTGGTTTTGCACGAAGGATGCTTGTACTCATGGATTATCACTTATAGCTAAAAAATGAAAAAAACTGAGAGAAAGATGCAGGCCAGTTATGGCAGAATGCATGATCTGGGATGGGGTGGGGGTGGGGGGGAAGGGAAAGGGAAATGTGCCTGAACTGAATTGGAAAATAATGTATGAATTGCACAAAGCATCAGTAAAAAAAAAAAAACATAAAAAAGAAAAAAAAGGAGGTTTAATTAATTTATCAATTGATTTAGTAATCTAAGAGAAAAGAAATGAAGGATGAAGAGGAATCAGACAATGTAAGAAAAAGAAATAAGAAAATACACCGACACCTTACCTTCCTATGTTATTTAAGACATAGGTTGGTGAGGTGATGTCTGGGCATCTCTCTCTCTCTCAGATAATATGCATTATTTGATTGTTTGCTTTGCTCTTTTGTTTTTTTAGCATTGGGAAAGTGAAAGCAGAAAGAGGTTAAGCAGTGAGCAGAGAGTCCCTTAGATAGCAAGCATCCCAATCAGCTTTGGGAGGCTATTCTAACTGTAGTAAGGCAACATACTCTCTTTTGCTTGGTTGACATGATTACATATGTATATAAAATATGATCCATATATGATTTTCAATCTAGATTATAGCATTACACCCTAAAACATTTGGATGACATAATTATAGATGGTTTGTAATTTTATTATTAACTGCATTTTATACATATTTATATGAATATGTATTAATTATATGAGAACATGAGTGATAATTTCAATTACTTTCATAGTTCTAAGATCAGTTATCAGATTGTTATAGCCCATAGGAGTGGCCACAATTGCTCCGAAATACAGGGTACCAGATAAGTGTTGTGAGCAATAGGCGAAGAACTGGATCATTGCTTTATAATTGTCCACTGCCATTATAATGAAAAGTGACTTGTTCTTAGTAACTAGTGAGACAACTTGATACAATCGGTGAGTAAAACACAACCCTAACAAAGAATAATTTTCATGTAAGATTTATAATGTTTATTCATCTACTTGCCTTTTATTCATTCTAAGTATAAACGCCCATCGCCACCTTTTCTACCCACCTCCACAAGTACAGAGAAACGGGGCTTGTCAAATTTCTGCATTGAAAACTTTTCAGTGATTTAGATAAGTGTGTCCCAAAGCCCATGTGTTAAGGGTCCATGGGTTAACAGCAGCCTGTTAACTTCCAGGCACTGCTGGAAGATGAGGGACTCTGTAAGAGGTGAGGCCCCGGGGAAGGAAGTCGGGTCATTAGGGGATGTGCCCTTGTCAGGGATATTGGGACCCAATCTCTCTCTCTCTCTCTCTCTCTCTCTCTCTCTCTCTCTCTCTCTCTCTCTCCTTTCTGTCTGCAGTGAGGTTAAGCATCTTCCTCTGTACCGTACTGGAAGTCTGATATGTTGTGTTACCACAGGCCTGAAGTCAACAGGGCCAAGTGGTCACAGACTGTAACACCTGAAACCATGAGACAATCTTTCCTCCTTTGGCCTGATTATCTCGGCCATTCTGTTGCAGTAATGGAAAGCTGACTAACAATCTTCCAGGTAAAAGTATCTTGGTGCTGATTATCAGGGGTCATATTAGCCATTTGCTGACAGAGATTAAAGATACTTTTTTTTTTTTTGGTTTCTTTTGAGACGGGGTCTCCCTGTAGCTCCGGCTGTCCTGGAACTCCCTGTAGAAGAGGCTGGACTTGAACTCACAAAGATCCGCCTGCCTCTGCCTCCCAAGTGCTAGGATTAAAGGCATGCACCACCAAAAATCTTATTTTTTTCCTCTCTATTTAGAAACGTTCTGTAGAAGCTGGATCAGTCTATTTGTGGCAGAGGTCTTGACTAATTTCATTTATATGTGAAAGCTTTAAAACTGAATAATTATCTCCTTCCCTCTAATCTCAGTGTAGGATGCTCCCTCAATCAACACCTCAGGACATGGATTTCAGACCTTTTTTTTACACTTTCAATTCTCTTGACAGATTCTGGACTCTCCAGAGGGAATGGTTTTGGGTTGCGTCTAGCCCAGTTTTCCAAAGCTCAGCTGAAGGAATGACCACTTGAATGTAGCTGTTCTTTGATGAGAAGGATTCAATACTCTTCCATGCCTCAGACCAGTCACTGGAAAATGATGCCACTTGGGTGACATCTTCATTGTCCCATTCAGAATCACTTCTCCCCCTTGTCCTAAAGGTGAACTTTCCATCTTTATCAAGGGACATAGTAAAAATCTCCGTACTATGTATTTCATTTCTCCCTTAGTAGGTGAGAATATGTACAAGACCCATGCAAACTCAAGCAGACAAACCCAGCATAGAACTGTGGAAATGGGTAGCAGGTCCCAATCTTAGCAGAAGAACTATTGGCAGCTGATTACTGCTGGGTGGGGAAGAGCTGATTTTCTTAAAGTGAGAGACCCTGAATAGGCTGACTAGATCTCAGTGGATCTACTTGGCCTGAGGAATTTCCAGGGACACCAACCTGACACAAAGAGTTTGGCACAAATGACAGAAAGAATTCCAGTGTGTGGGGAGACTGTAAGGAGGGTGCCAATTGGGAAGGAGGTATTGAGGGGTTAAGACTGGTTGAGATGCTCTGTACAAAACAGACAAAAATTCAATAAAAACCACTGTACTATATCTGTACTTCTAAGTCTCTTTACCTACTTAGAACAAAACATACAAAACAAAATCTTAATAAGAAATTTCCTTCATAATAGCACTATTAGAAAGGAAAGAAAGAAAAATCCTCTTGAATACAGTGGTTCTCTTCTCTCTAAGGATAAAAATATTGGTGGAGGGTGAGGAAGAGGTCAGGGATTTGAGGATCAAACGTGCAGCTTCCCTCTGGCTTTCCCACAGGGCTGCTCGTGTTCCCAGTTGAGCAGACTTGGGGATGCTGACTTAGTCTTACCCAGTATGTGAGTCTCACTCATATTCTTCAAGGTCAGCTTCCTCCATCTGGCACCTGCTTTTCCTGCCATGTTAAAGGTTGCTTAGGTGACATCAGAAGTAGATCATGGGATATGCGCCATTTCAAGAATAGTCTTATAGGGTGTGGAGTGCAGTTAAGTTATTGCAGCCAGGAAAACATGCATTTCTTTTTAACTTAAGGCTTAGCTTTTCTCTCTTTCCAGCTGGTGCTAGATAAAATCATTCTGGCTTCTGTGGTTTTATCCTTTTCTTGACTCGATATGGGAGGACAGATCCAGTTTCTTCTCATGGCAGTTCCCCCAAGGAGAATAATGTTATTTATTTTTAGTGTTTATTATTATTTGGTTACGATTTAAACATATCCAGAGGCCTGTGGTTGGAAGCTTGGCCCCCAGTATGATGATGTTAAGATATAGGGGGCCTTCACGAAATGGGGCATAGTGGGTGGTCCTCAGCTCATGTCCACAGAAGGGATTAGTGTAGTTCTCATAGCCAGCAAGTTGATAAGAGGGTAGGACTAGTCTTTCTCTACGCTCTGGCTTCCTGGTTCACCATGTTTTCTTCCACACTCACCTATTCCATTATGACACCATCTACTATACTGTCATGCAGCACATGCTGAACCTCATGGATTCGAGACCATGCTGTTAGAGTTTTCAGTCTCCAGAGTGTTGAGCTAAGTAAACCTCTTTTCTTCATAACTATCTGCCCTCAGATATTGTATTACAGTAGAGGGAAATGGGCTAATAAAGAATTCCTCCTAATATACCCAATATTATCATTAGAGTAAATTTCAGTTCATTTTAATTAAAGTTTAGGACATTCCAAAGTCACACATACACATATGAAAACATGTCCCAGAAAAACAATGAATGGTATCCCTCATCTGTGGATGCTAGTGCCAATTACCTAGTTGTAAGTATTTCTTGTGCATGGCCCCTTGAGCTTTTGTACAAAGTAGCTGGGAGTGATGCATATTGGAAACAACAACAACAACAACAACAACAATGACAACAACAGAAAGGACTGCATCAAAGAACTGACTGAAATAGTGAACTTCTGCTCAAAACAGTCAACTTCCGCATGGAGAATATTGAGAAAGACTGAAAAAGAGATGAAAAGCATGTTTGGCAGAATGCATGAGCTCTGGTGGGGTGGGGGATGGGGGGGACACGGGTCTAGATTTGATAAAAAAATATAAATAAATAAATTTAAAAAAGAAAATAAAAAGAAAACATGTATGTATCATATTATATAATTATATATATATTTCACAAGATCTCTCACAACTGACAGAGCAACACTGATTATTACATATTAGTATTTTGAAATTTGCAGAGCAGTCTTCTTTCAGAACTGAGGGACTGGAAGGTACAATGATTACATAACTTGCTTCATGAAGCTCTTGCTACTTCCACTGCCCCCCCAATAAAATGAAACCTACAAGAAATTAAGCTTTGATCATAAAACTACAAAGATGCTTTGAGACCTGCTAGTTATGATATTTATCCCAATTTGTCCTTCTGTAACGAAGTTGTGTTTATAGAACTACGATCACATTTATCCTTTTACTTTTGTTGTTATTAAGCGCTCTTGACTCTTCTATGGACAGAGATAAGGCAAAGAATCCAATATTAGGAGAGATAGGAGAACAAATCAGCCATTTTCTCAACCGCTCGGTTTCGCATGTGGTAGTTTTCTAAGTTCAATTAAGTAAAGCTAGAAATCTATACAAACTTTCTTCTGGGAAAATGAGAGATACCATAAGTTTGACAGTAAAAATTTTCTTAAATTTGAGGAAAATTATTATAAGTCAAATTTTACTTTTTCAAAATGGTCAATAAATAGTCTACCTAAATATTTTATTTAACTGATAGCTATCTTTATTATTGGGCACATATATGTATATATGCATAATATATGTAACATAATGCACATTTCTATTTAGCATATAATGGGTATGTACATGTAACATATGTACATAAATGTAGGCCTGTAGCATAAGTAGATCTTCTGCTAAAATATATTCAGATTTTTAGAATTATTACAGGTCATCAAGTATCATTATTAAGACCTGGAAGGAACTAAGTTTGTGGACTTTCACATTCTGGTTTTAATTCCAGGAAATAAGAGACTTGAAATACTAAGCCCAGATACATATGGCCTGCTGTACTCTGCACAAAGTAAACAAATGAAGCTGAAGCTATGTGTTACAGAGGTATCAATTCCTAATTCCTTGTTTTCTTGCTAATTAGACATGAACTAGGATGGCTCCTGTGTGACCTGCACACACAAGTATTGGCTTCCTTCCCTCACAGTCTCAAGCCTCTGGCTATTTCTAGGAGCTTCTTGAAAAAGAAAGTAGGGTAGATAATTCATCATACCCTTTCCAGAGCATGAACCAGTGAAACGTGGATGGGGTGATGACTTAATGCTCTTAAAAACAAAATGCAATGTTTTTAATCCTTTTCCCCCATCACAGGAAACTGGGACGGAATCTTGTTCCAACTGGAAAGAACACAGGCAGTTAATACATAACATGCTCCACGGAGTTTTTTCTGCTTCTTTTCATTTTTATCAGGAGGGCAATAATGAAGACATGTAACTACACAGTGAATGGACTAGAAAACAAATAGTGCCCTATTACTTCTATGTTTCCATAAAGACTTATCTTGAAACTAGTTTTATGGACATAATAAAAAGTTGCAATAATGAAGACATGTGACTGCACAGTGGACTAGAAAACAAACTGTGCCATGTTACTTCTATGTTTCCATAAAGACTTATCTTGGAAACTAGTTTTATGGACACAATAAAAAAATTGCACCTGAAATAGTTGAGGATGTAAAGAACTTTGAAAGTAATTCTATGTGTGATCAGCTCTTTGAAAATTAAATGATGCAAATGAAAGATGAATTGTAAAACATGCTGATGAAGGGTGTCCATGTGGTGCTCTGTTCTCAAGCCACTCAAACCACTGAGGACCAATAAACCCTGAAGTAGAAACCAAGGATAATACACTGTGTATTCCCCACCCCCCATTAAACAAAGAAACAAACCTCGTTCCATCATTTGATACACTGGATTAACAAAGCAATGCTGATGAAGAAGATACTGCATTTATTGTTTTTTACTGGATTCAAAAAGTGTTAATGATTATTCTGAGAATAGTGGAAACTATTTATAACCTATGCATTTTCCCTCTGGCAAAGCATATATAGCTTTCCATGTGATCCATAAGGATGACTCTTAGGGGGAGGAATGACAGTACAGGGAGAATACAACATGTAGGCAACAGGACCAAATTGTCCATTTCTAATCAGATGGCTATACATTAATCTCCCAGACTTACCATTTAAAAGCCATGTGATTGATTGATTGATTGAAACAGGGTCTCACTGTGTAGCCCTGACTAGCCTGAAACTTGGTATATAGACCAGGCTGACCTTGAACATACAGCGATCTCCCTGTCTACGCCTTTGGAGGGGTGGGATTAAAGACGTGCTGCTACACCAGACAAACTGTTCAAGGACGAATGCAGACAAACCTCCACAGAAGTTCAAGGATCTTATTATGATAGAGACAGATTTTCTGTTTAAAACAAGCTAATAAACAGAAAATCAAGAGTTCAAGGATGAAATATTTTTTCTTTTCAGTTGACAAACAGCATTACACCTCCTGTAATGAAAGCTCCTGTTACTGAGATGACGGCTCAGTCATAAGGAGCACTCGCTGCTCTTGCAGGGAAAACCCAGGATTGCTTCCTAACACTCTCATGGCAGCTTACAACTCTCTGTAATTCCAGTTCCAAGGGATCTGATGCCATCTTTTGGCCTCTAAATGTACTACATACAAGTGGTATACATACATCCATGGAGGCAAAACATTCATACACATTAAATTAAATAAATAAAACAAGGAATTATGTTAGACTATCTGGGGGGCATGGTGGCAGATAAGTCTTGATCTTTTTTCTTCTAGACATACTTGGTGGATGCAAAACAACTTCAATAACTTTAACCACAGGTAGTAATTTCTGAGAAATTCAGGATTAGAGTTAGAGTTAGCAGTGACTTCCTGGAGTAAGGGCCATGGGGACCCTTGAGGAAATTGCATGAGCACAGAGCTTTCATAGAGTGAGGAGCAGAAGAGGTTGTTTGAGAAGGAGGACATTGTAAGGACAGGCACAGAGACCAGAGGCTGCAAGTTTGGACTTCTAGGAATGATGAGGTTGGTTTCCTTCTGCCAGAGGGTTTGAGTGTGACTGAAAGAGCTTGCTGAAGATGTAGGCAGCAGTGAGAAAGAAGGCAGGACGTCTCAGATGCTGCATCAGTGAATTTGTTCTTCAACTTAATAGAAGGCAGAGCAGTGACCAGTGTCCTAGGGACTATAATTTGAGGAAGATACAGCAGTGATACAGTGATGTTCAGTCTTCATCACTGCTGTTCTAAGAAGCTTTTAAGACATTTATTGCTAATTGTTATCTCTGAGTCAAATTCAGATCATCAGGCTTGGTAACAAGTGACTTTACTCACTGAGACATCTTTCCAATCCATGAAAATTTAATAATATAAATTAACAATATATCTGTTTATATGATAGTTATCTACTATCATCTATCTATCTTTTCATCTATCATCTATCTATCTATTCATCTATCTATCTATCATCTATCTATATCATCTATTTACCATCTATCATCTATCTATCATCTATCCATCATCTATCTATCTATCTATCTATCTATCTATCTATCTATCATCTATCAATCATCTATCATCTGTCTATCTATCTATCTATCTATCTATCTATCTATCTATATCTATCTATCTATCATCTATCAATCATCTATCTATCAATCATCTATCTATCTATCTATCTATCTATCTATCTATCTATCATCTCTCTATCATCTATCTATCTATCTATCTATCTATCATCTCTCTATCATCTATCTATCATCTACTATCTATCTATCTATCTATCTATCTATCTATCTATCATCTATCTATCATCTATCTATCATCTATCAATCATCTGCTTTATACAGGACATATTGTTTCCCAGGAAACAGTTTTTGTTTCCTCAGGGTGAGGTCACCTCAAAGGAGAATTCATTTGATAAAGGGTGAGTAGGACTGGGAGAGGTAGTCAGAAAGGTAAGTTCAACTAAGATAAGTGAGGCCTGTGCCTACTGTATTCCCCAGGCCATCATCATTCCCCAGGAAGCAAACTCTATGTCTTGGATCTGGATGCAGCTCTGAATGTCTTGGCTTGAGGCTTTCTTTAGCTTTCAGGGTTGCTCTATCCCATGGCAGATCAGAGTAGAAAGGATGAAGAGTTAAGGACTCCTGGAGTATAGGCCAGGAAAAAGGGCCTTGACTCCTTTGGCCCCTCCTTTGGGTAGTTCTGAGAAGTGTTGAGTACTGTACTCCAAGCACTCCTGAGCTTCATTCAGCCTTGAAGTACTTAACTTCACAACAAGCCCTTTAACAGCTTCCCAGCCATCACCATATCCCTTCCTTTCTCTGGCAGACAACTCCTTAGAGTATCTCCCAACTAAATCTCAGGCATTTCCATCCCTGTCTCGGCTGGATGTTTGGAGGGAATGCTATTCTGAACACTTCATGAACATATTTGTTATCTATTTGTTACAGATTGGAGGTCTTACTGTAAATCAGGAGTTCCAGAGAGATTTTTGTTCATGGAGTCATTTGTAATCTCTGGAGAATTTCACAGAAGATGGAGGCAAGGAACTCCCAGCATTTACTGGTTAGAGTCCAGGGCTAATGCCACACCCCCCTAGTGAGCAGGACAGTCTCACATAGAGGAGACTTATCTGCCCAAATGTCAACAGTTTTGAGGGTAAGAAACTCTGCTCCCTCATTTGTGGATGCTAACATCAAATCCCCAGATGAAAGGCAAGCTGAACAACATTATTGTTATATTTCTGTTTATCTGAAAGCAATTGTGTTGTTATAATGGGCTCTAGAATGGATCCACAACTTACTTTTAGACTCTGTAGTTACTGTATATGAGTGGAAAGTATGTATTCATATTTTAGAGTAATCTAAATTAAAGGAGAAAATTGTGAATTCTTAAACATAAAAAAAGACTGAGAGAAAGATGTAGGACAATTATGGCAGAATGCATATTCTGGGGTGGGGTGGGGGGGAAGGGAAAGGGGAATATTTCTCAACTGAACTGAGAAATGATGTCTGAAATACACAAAACATCAATGAAAGCATTATAAAAGTGAAACTCTGCTCTAGAGTTGTTCACTTGAATGATGAGTTTTACCCAGTTTTGTTCTCTGTATTGTTTTCACTAGCCCTGAAATATAGTAAAAAGCAAAGCTATTCATTTAAGAAATAGTTACTGATAAGTCAATGAAGCACAAAGAGGAAACAAATCACTCTTAAAATTTTTACTTTATCACAAAACAACAATTTCTTATTATTCAAAGAGTGATCATTTAGCATATCTGCTTAAGTGTCCTTCAGGTGCCCTGGACAGTTGAGTTCACTAAAAGGTGAACTGCTACATCTTGTTTCCATCATTGGCAGAAATTTTCTATTTTCTTATCTCCTTTAATTTCCTTAGGTATGTTTGAACCTTGAGTTGAGATAAAGTCATCCAACATTATTAAGTACTTGGTGAGTATTTATCATAGAAGGACATTTGCAGAAAGGCGACTTTCCTAGTTTGGAACCCAATGAGGAGCTGTGCCATGTCAGAAAATGATTTTTTTGAAAAGATCTGCTATTATTGCCTCCCCCCAATCATAACAAACAGTAGGTTGCCAGCATATTTAGACCATTTTTACTGAGGAGAATAAACATTTATTGCCAACTGTGAAAGGGCAGATTTAATGACCGATGGAAAAATCACACCACTTTGTCAGCTCACGTAAATAATAATTCATCAAAGAAACGTGTTGATGAGTTCAGTCTGGCTTGAATTTAAACCAAAGTGCATTCTTGGGAAACAGCTGAAGTACCTGAGCCTCATTAAAACATCTCCAGAACGTTATACAAGCATATAAAAGATCTCTCCTAGGGTGTATAATGAATCTTATCAAAAACAACAAGAATGTTCATGCTTAGGGTGCCACAGAGGCAGCCTATATGGCCCTTAGAGAAAAACATAGATGTCCATGGATGTCTAGTAAGGACTCCAGAAATATCATCTGAATTCACTTTTCTAACAGCGCTCTACAAATGGATGACTTTAAGTAGCACCAAAGAAAATAGCAAAGGCTGATCTGCTCCCAGTAATAAACATACAGTGAGAAAGGAAAGAATCCCCTTTTCTCTCTGGTAAGCATTCCACCCTTGGGCCACCTTAGTCCAAAGGCCTGCTGTGCTGCTGGTGAATTGACAGGATCTGACAAGCCCATTTGTGTGTCTGGAAGCCAGGTGTCTTGGTGTGGGTGAGACAGGGGCTAACAGAATTGACACATGGGGAATATTATTCCCAGATGCTCCCCAAAGGGAAAGAACAACTTCCATTCATTGAACTGCTTTTTCAAAATAAGTCCTATGGCCTAGGTGCTGAGATGCGTTAGTTCTCTGAGAGGAAGCAGTGCATCATGGGCGCTGCTTTGCCAGGAAAAATAAGCACAAATAATGGGCTCCGTTCTATCCCTTGGCCCAAACCAGTGGCCTGTGTCAGGAGGTCATCCAAGGCAAATTAAAGAAGAAATCTGATGTTGAAGAGATAAGGAAGAAAAGAGTACAGTGAAGACACATGGTGTTGATTTGAGACTAAAGAGAAAGCTGAGCAGGCATAGCCATGTCACAGTGAGCTGCAGCCCCTGTTACAAAAACCTGTGTAGAAAATACAACCAAAAGCTAATTGTGCCCATGCCAGAGACACAATACCCGCAGCCTGTCAGCTCTCAATTGCAAATATGTATCAGTCGGAGAGTATTCTGATGCTTCTGTTTAGGAAACAGGCTCTCCAATGAGTTGCTTGTGAAAAGGGTTCCCACTTTGTCAGATCTGCTGATTTCAATCTTCACTTCTGAACTTGAGGATGAAAAGGTTGTCTTCATAGTTGATTTTATGTTTCTAGATTTTTGAGATTCTTGAGAATGATAGACATGATATGCAGAGCTGCTTGCACAATATCTAAGGCCATGTTGGTAATGGACAATTTGGGGAAGGCCAGGGAGAATGCACATACTATATCATGCAGATCAGGGCAATGGCACCCAAGTCGTGACTCTCTGAGCCTCTAGCGTTGTCTCTCTCTATTGTCTTCCTTCCTTACTTCTAACAGGTAAGTATGACTGGTTCCTTGTCATTGTATAATTTCATTTCATTCCCTCATTCTATTAAATGAAAGCAATAGTTACACAGATTGATGTGCATGGAGGTCAGAGGACAACTCAGGGTGCTTAGTTCTCTCCTTCCAGGATGTGGGTGTCAGGGACTGAACTCGGGTAATCAGGCTTGATTACAAGCACCTTTACCTACTGAGCCATCTCCCACTGTTACTGTTTTTTAACTTTTGCCTTATTACAACAGAAGAAAGAAATAACAGTTTTATGAACAAAATTTCCATTGTGGAATTTGGATAAGATAAACTGAAATACACCAGATAATACTTCAATTGTGCCAAATTAATCATTTTTGTGTTGTACACAATCTTTTATACTGTTGAAACTAGAATATAAGACAAAGAATGTGCTTAAGCCCCAACATATAAAAAATCTGTAATTAATTTAACTCAAGAAATGCTACTTTATTTATTTTTTTAAGTGTTTTTTTTTTTTAATTTATTTCCGTATGTGTATGAATGTACTGTCTGCATGCAAGTCTGTGAACCCGTGACGTGCAATGCCGCGGAGGTCAGAAGAGGGCGTCGGAATCCCCTGGAACTGGAGTTCTCCTGGAATTGGAGTTTCAGACGGCTCCCGGCCGCCATGTGGGTGCTGGGGATCGAACCCGGGTCCTCTGCAAGAGCGGTCGGCGCTCTTAACCGCTAGGCCATCGCTCCAGCCCAAAGAAATGCTACTTTAAAAAAATTTATATTAAAAACACTTGGGCCTATAGAGGGTGAAAGGGCATTTATTTCTCTCATGGATCAGACATTACTTTCCCTTGTTTAAACTTTCATCAATACTGTGACAGGTTTTCATTTATTATCTTTTAGCTCAAAACTCACCTTTCCTTGTTCTGTTTTCTTAAATGAAGCTGGGCCCTGTAAAAATTCCTCATTTGCCAGCTGACAGCAAGTGAGCCTTTGTGGACAGAGGACTGTAGTGGGAGCTGGAAAGTGACAAGAAGATGCTCCTTCCCTCCCTAACTCTGGTCTTCCAGTTTTGAATTCCTGTTGAAAGTTCTGATACAAATTTGTCTCCTGAGATTATGATTAATATATAAAGTCATATAAATATGTTAGTGTATGAATACCTAATTCACCTAAATCATTTTTAAATTCTGTAAGGGGGAATCTTTACCTCTGTTTTTGCTTTTTAAAATTCTCTTTGGAATTTCATCTATTCCTTGATACTTATTAAATTCTTCTGAGTGACAATGAGGAACAGAGCACGGACATTGAGCTTCATCATCCAGTATAAGAGAAAGACATTCACATAGGTGCTCTTTGCTATTAGAGTTTGTCAGGCATTGCTATAGAAGATTGTCAGAGAGATAGTGGCAGGACCTCCCAGTCTAGGGGAATTGGAGGTGAAGACGAAATGAGCTTCCCAGAGAAGTTGTTATTGAACTGAATCTCAAATGATGATACGAGAGATAGTGTGCATAGATTTGGGAGGAAAAGGGAATTGTATTAGTCAGGGTTGATAGAATGACTATGTATTAAAGAGGGATTTATTAGATTGGCTTACACAATTATGGTCTGGGTATTCCAACAATGGCTGTTTGACACCAGAGAAGCTGAGAACCTAGTAATTCCTCAATCCATGAGGCTGGATGCCTCAGGAGTCCTAATACGGTCCTGAAGCCTTGGAGGACCTAGAGAACTTTTAATCTCCAGTCCATGTTGGAAGAAAAAAACAAAGAGAAGCATTCTTCTTCCATCTCCATTTTTGGCTGCCATTGGAAAGTGCCCCCACATTTGAAGGTCTTCCCTCTTCAAATCTGATCATGTACATTCCTCATAGGAGTGTCCATTGACTTGCTTTGGGTTGATTCCTCATCCATTCAACTTGACAACCAAGATTGACCATCACACCAATGTCATTAGCAACAACGACAACGACAACAACAACAAAAAAGTGATGTCAAGAATTTATAAAAGCAAAACAAGGCAAGCTTTTCTCTTGGCAGCAATGGAGAGACTGCATTTTAGTAAACAACAAGATTAGCAGTCTTCTAGAAAAGAGGAATTAGACCACAGAATGGTTTGAGAGGCAGGAGAGAGAGCCTCAGCTGAGGAGTGGTGAGAAAGACAAAGAAACAGGATGACAGGAGCCTCCGAATGACAAGCCTAGGCCCTGTGTTCCTCCTTCCTTTTCAACCATACCACTTCTTTTGTTCCTACAGGGCCTAGGAATAGCTGGATTTTTTTTCTCAGTCCATTGTCAGAAAAGCCATTTGCAATTGGGAGTTTATTCTCCAGGATACTGTTACGGGGTTTTGACTGGTAGACTGACAGTTATAAAAATTTTTTCTGATTTCATAGCCGTAGATAATGGGTAGCGAGGAAGAGTCCCAAAGTGGATGCCAGGGGCTGTTAACATGTACTTTTCCATGTAAATTACATTTCAGGTACTAGAGGCAACATGTTCCAGCTGTTACTTTGGAAGCTAGGAACAGTAATTGTATTGGGTTTGGATTGATTCTATTTCCAGAGGAAACACAGCCTTAACCGGCCACATGTCCTAAATCAGAATGCCACACCGAACACACACTGCTCCACATGGCCATTTCTCCCTTAGGATATGATTGGCCTCAGACACAGTTACTCAGAAATCTCCCTGCCTGCCCATGTGCCACTAACAAAACAGATATTGGTTCCCAGGCCTGAGATTAAGGAGGAAACTGGAAGAAAGAGTGGAAGAATTTTCAAGGCTGTGAGAGAACCTTGTCAAAATTCAGGGGGAAAGTCTCCAGGGAAATGGAGATCATACACATTTAAAGGTTTGGTTATTTTAAAATTTTTTACTACTTTCCTAGTAAATATTGCCTTAATTCTTCATTCTTACTAGAAAATTGTCATTTAGCACCCAATAATTCTCTTATTAAAGCCTAGAGAGTTATTACTTTCAGGGATGGGTGAATTTAACTGCCTTGCCCTCTCTCACAACTTTGCAAAGTATTTCAAGGGATAGGGCTCGTCTCATTTCCCCCTTGAATATATTCCCATTTTATTGTGAAACATAAAACCTTAACTGCTGAGAAGCAAATGTACCATAAGAGAAAAATACCTTATGGCAAACTGATTGCTCACAGAGCCCAAGTTCTGGGCTTAGCTTTGGGAAGGACTCAGTAATTCATGATCCTTAGACAGTATTTTAGCCTCTTTGTCTTACCCTTTATAATGACCAAATATGAAGAATTGTTTCCTGTTTCCTTACGGAGCAGCAATCATGGTGTAATTAAGTAATAGTTATTAAGTGGCTGCAAAAAATAATGCTGCAGAAAGAGAAGAAATTCTTCTAGATTGTACGAGTAAATAGTTTTCATGATCAGGAAGTTTAAAGGGCACGTTAGGAAACATTCTCCTGAGGCAGAGATGAGCACATGGCCCTGCGCACAAACAGATTGTGCCTATTAGCACTCCATGGACAGTGGAGAGTCAACCCAGTGAACCAGGGATCCCCATGCCTGAATCTTCATCTCCATTCATTAATTCATTCAATGAATAGTGAGTGCCTACTACATGCCAGGGAAGAGACTGTATAAAAGAAAACAGTTACTGTATCTTCCTGCAAATGTAGATGGACATAAGCAAGAAGTAAGCAGTATATGTGGTGACATCATGTATATGAGGAAGAGTAACGCAGGAAAGGGACATATTCAAGGCCAACCTAGGCAAATCTGCCCACAGCCTGGATTTGTGGGAGCAGAATCATGATCTTGCACATTTTCTCATAGTTGCTTTGAGTTAAGATACAGACTCCACTCTTCTAAGCATGGAATATTTACTCTTTGGCCCCCTATCAAGAAGTCTGAGGCTCCTGATATCAGCCATTAAAGGAGCCTTCAAGGACTTTGACTTCTATCCAGAATAGAATGGGATGCCAATGGAGAGTTTGTGTATGATCTGATCTGACATGTTTTAAAACAATTACCCTGGTAACTAGGATAAGAACAGATGCAAAGGCAAGTGTGCACACATAGAGACTGCTCCTTGCTGACATCAGTGCTGGAGGAGAGGACCATTTTAGGGTGGTAAGGATGAAAGTGAGATGGTAAGAATAAGGTTAGTTTTTGGGAATATTTTTTTTTTAAGTCACACAGTAAAGGATTTTGAATTGAACAATTGAATTAATAGAATTTCCATAAACCGAAACAGGGGAGTAATGAGAGATAGTCTATTTGGGGCTAGAGATAAACAATGCTGTAATCATCAACATATGGGTAAGTTTAGTGCCATAAATCAACAAAACTCACAAAGAGATGTCCATAGTGGATATCTCCATTTTATTTTGTGGGTTAGTACCCAGTGACATCTATGTTTGAAAACTTTATGTAGTGGGGCAGAATGTGACCCTTGGGTATACCTATGTCAGTCTTTGTTAATCCTATGTTCAGCTTAAAATAAGTGAAAAATGGAGAATTTTGGAATTAAGAAATGATACATTGGGTCTAGTTTTTTAAATTGTTAAGTTCCATGTATTTGTGTGCATGTGTGTGTGTGTGTGTGTGTGTGTGTGTGTGTATTATGTGTCTGTGTGCGTGCCAATAGCATGGAAGTCGAGGTCAGAGAACAATTTGTAGAAATTTGCTCTCTTCTATCATGTGAGTCCCAGGGATAAAACTTGGGTCATCAGGGTTCATGGAAAAGAACTTTAACCCTCAGGCATCTTGCTGGCCCTGAGTCTAGTTTTGAAAATCAAAAGTCCTGCAAAATGTGTGTCTGCCACAAAAGTCTTAGACATTCTCAGAATGGATAAAAAAGAGAAGAGGGAAAATTACATTTGTTTAAAACTACTATGTTCCAAAAGTTTTGAGAAGAACAATTCACTCCACGGCTCTTGTCTTGAATTTGAAAAATTGGGATGGAATTACTCCAACATTTCCATCATTTTTAATTTTAGATGGAAATTCAGTGAGGATACTTTCTGGCTCTGACTATTTTAACATCTTCTGGATCAGAGAGAAACTGAAAATAAAATCTTAAATTAGTGCAAACACATTCCTGCCTTCCTTAGGAGTTCACTTTCAGGTCATTTCTAAATTAACATTCTCCATTTCAGAACAGGTTGGTCCATACCAATAATTGGTGTGCTTTTTCCAAGGCTAAATAAATTTCATAAAGCATCAACTTGAAAAATATCAGTCAGACAAATTTCTTGGCACCATAATGATTATTTTTATTCAAAATGAGGATATTTATAGTGCTGGGAGTATGCAAAATCAGGAGACAGAGTACAAATCACTAAGCTCTCTTGATTAAGGAGCATGGATATCACATACAGCTGAGAATAGAAAGCAGCCTCTCTGGCCAAGTCACCCACCTGGAATAGCTCTTCATCACCTGCCTCCCAGTTTCTCAGGCATGTGTTTGACGTTCTGGCCAGAGAAGGTGTCAGAGCTGTGCAGTGGAGGGTGTTTACCAAGGAGCAGCTCTCACCTCTACTTCCTAGTGACTGATAGCAGCTGTCTTGGCAAAAACGTGTTTGTGGAGATGGCCAGACGACTTACGGGTGAGGAATGGAGGCACTGGCTTGGATGGTCAGTCCCACGCCTGGCATTGAGAATCCGCTGTTCCTTACCCTCATATTTTTTCATATTTTTCCTTATTTATATGGCTCAAGATGTCTGACCTATTTATTCTTTCTCCTAAAAGATTATTGTCTGGGGAATTCCCGTCAATATCCATCCCACCCTTGGGCAGTTCTATCCCTTTCTTCTAGTCAAGTATTGCTAATGCTTTTAAGTCCAGTGACATCTTTTGTTTCATTAAAGCCTTTGCATCAAGGCGTAGACATTGGGTAGGGTTAATCTAGCTCTTAGTTTGCCACTGAATCCAGCCTGACCAGAGGGGACAATTCTTGCCAAGGTCAAATGTGTTTCTCTGGGAGTAGGTGGTAAGAACCCAGAACTCCATTTCTAAATCTGCATTTTCATTTTACTTGCTTTCCAGACATTTCTGGTCCTGTTTTTATTTTTTTCCTGCTCTGAAACACTTAGAGATTTTGCTCTTTTCATTCATTTTTAGCAATTAGAGCCCTTCCATGTAGAAACATAACATGTCATTTAATATGCATGTGAAGTACAAGGTCACTCTCAAAGACAAAACAGAAGGAAATAATTAGTTAGGTTCATAGATGTATCACAGTGTAGTACTATAACAGGAATATTTTGTTTGGTTGATTCTGTTCAACTCAGTGTTATTTAAGAAAAGTTTATTAGGTCAGCACTGTCCAGTAGAAATAAAAGATATGTGTGAATTTAATCATTTCTAGTAAACATTTTTAAAAGTAAAAGGAAACAGGTGAGTGTAATTGAATGTTTTATTTAATATATTATATCCAAAAATCCTATCATTTCCACATGTGTTCATAATAAATGTTATTAATGAAGCTGCTGTAGCTTGAATATGGTTGTCCCCTCTGAGGCCCATGTTGGAATTTTAATTTGCGTTGGGTGTATTAAAAAAGTAGAAATTAAATCTAATGATAGTGTTTACTGGTAGGGCCTATGGGAAGAGACTGACATTAGAAAAGAACAATAATGTAGTGCCCCTGCAATTGATATCTGGTGGCTTTGTAAGAAGAGAGGGAGAGGCCAGACACACACACACACACACACACACACACACACACACACACACTACGCATGTGTGCATCCCTGTTTCTTATCCTGTGGTGAATTCAGTAATGATAAAGCCACCATAAAACTTGACTTGCTCAACTTTAAACCTCCAGAACAGTGAGCCCAAATTAATGATAATTTGTTTAAAACTTACCCAGACTATGATATTAGGTTAAAGTCACCAAAATGAACTAATAATAAACTAATGCACAGGTTTGTTTATTTCCCACACTATCTACAGCAAGTCTTTAAAATCTAGTGTTTATTTTACTCTTACATCTCAACAGCTCTCTCTCTCCTCTCCTCCCCTCCTCTTTCCTCTCCTCTTCTCCTCTCCCTTCCTTCCCTGTCCCATTTCCTTTATCTTTTCCTCTTCCCCTCCCTCCCTTCCTTCTTCCATTCCTTCCTTCTTTTTTTCCTTCATTTTTGCATTTCTGGGAAATCACACCCAAGGGTCAGCCCATGACAGATGAGCTCTTTCTACTGTGGAATTACATCCCCAGTCTCAATAGTTGCTACATTTTCACCCCCACTGTGCTGACCATAGCCAGTATTACAAACTGAGGCCTCACACAGACCTCCTCAGCTGCAGCGTGCAGCGTGGAAAAACCTCAGCATCAGTGTAAATGGCAATAATACCATTTTCTCTTTTTTAATTTTTTATTTATTTTTTGTATATGTATGAATGTACTGTCTGCATGTAGGTTTGTGTACCCGTGTCGTGCAATGCCACGGAGGTCAGAAGAGGGTGTCAGATTCCCCGGAACTGGAGTAAAATATGGTTGATCGAATCCGGGTCCTCTGCAAGAGCACTTGGTGCTCTTAACCTCTAGGCCATCTCTCCAGCCCCAATAATACCATTTTCATGATTTAACTCAAGTTAATGCAGTTTTTAGACATTGGGTTTGGGAGATGGCCCATCAGGTAGCCCACTAAGAGGGCTGCAGTGTGTTTCTAGGTAGCTTAGTGATGAGACTTGTTGACATTTAGTTGGTTACACAAAATATAAAGGTAAAATTTTTAGCTCTAAAGAACATTTTTATTCTTTAAAGGCATTCCTGTGGCTAGCTAAGATTGACTCATCTGTGGTTTTCTTTAAATAGGAGTTCTTAATGATGTTTGAGCAGCTGGTGCAGTAGCTGTCAATGCATGAACCTCAGGATTTCATTCTATTTTTAATGGCTAAATTTAAAATAAGTCTTTTAAAATGAAAATAAAGTATTAAATATTCAATTAATAGTGATCTTTATATAATGCATACATTTACATTATTTTTCTTAGGAATTTTATGTTCAAAATTAATATCATATTTGAAATTAGTAAATGTCAGAAATGGATTTGCCAAAGACTTCTTAAGTTTAGGTCCTGGATTCTCTCTTTTTGTAGATTTTGTTACATTTATTTGGATGTCTATTTTGCATGTGTGTGTGTGTGAGAGAGAGAGAGAGAGAGAGAGAGAGAGAGAGAGAGAGGGAGAGAGTATGATCTGATTTCGACCACATTTTTCTCAGGTATCAAACTTGGGTCATCCAGCTTGGTGGCAAGTGTCTTTACCCTGTGAGCCATCCTAGATTTTCTTTAGATAATAGTATTTTCAGGATTCTTTATTATTATACACACCTATAACATAGACATAACATCCCCATTTGACTCAAATTCAAGGGTTAGTCCTTTCAAAATACTCAGGGAAGGTTGCTTTTTATCTGCACCCTGATATAATGGCTACTTCATGTAAATAGGAGGCGATCCTGACTGGCTTCGCATCCAGTCTATTCTAGTTTCATTCTAGTGACTTGCTTTCAGCAGGATAACAAAGAGATATGAAGATATACAAAGACACAATGTGGATGAGGTTACTCGGTTCAAGGGGGTTTCTTTCTTAGGCCCCAAAGGTTATTGCTCAGTTCCTTGGTTAGTTTGTTTTTCCTCTAAACATTCTGAAGACCAAAAATGGTTGAAGCTAGGGGGAGAGGGGAGGAGGAAGACAGGTAAGGAGAGAAAGAGGGGGGAGGATTCAGGGAGAAGGAGGAGAAAGGGGAAGAGAAGGATAACGAACATTGAATTTCTATGTGTTAAGCATTGTATCAGGAAACGTTTTATTTTATTTTATTTATTTATTTATTTATTTATTTATTTATTTATTTATTTATTTATTTATTTAATTTGTATGAATGACCTGTCTGCATGTAGGTTTGTGCACCCGTGTCGTGCAATGCCGCGGAGGTCAGAAGAGGGCGTCAGATTCCCCTGGAACTGGAGTTCTCCTGGAATTGGAGTTACAGATGGTTCTCAGCCGCTTTGTGGGTACTGGGGATGGAACGCGGATCCTCTGCAAGAGCAGTCGGCGTTCTTAACCTCTAGGCCATCTCTCCAGTCCCAGGAAACGTTTTAATATGTAAAAATTTTATGAGTTAAGTTATATTTTTAGCTCCTGAACCTTAAAGATGGAGGAAATGAGGACTAGAAAAGTTAAATCACAAGCAAGTCTCCTCTGTCAGCACCAGCTACACCTCATCTGCCTGGAAATACTGTGCAGCAGTGGCAGCCATGTGTATGTATATCCCAAATCTAATTGGCTATTAGCTCTCTCCTTGGAGAAATAATTCACGGCTGATGCCACAAGCTTACGTCCTCTAGTGGTTAGGAGATGTTATAAGCCACAGTAAGAAAAGCTATAGTTCATGGATTAGGATACCATCCAAACATATGTGTCTATACCAAAGTAACCTACTATAATAATTAGTACTGTTTAAATGCCTGTATATTTAATTGTTTGTGCTTCATTAGTAGGATTAAAAGATTATTCCTGGATAAACTGCCAACCCATGAAAGGAAACAGCCTGAACTGATCAGAGTCCAAAACGACAGCTTCAGAGAAAGTAGACTGTTTTGCTTCTCATCCACCTGTGCCCCTTTTCTAAGCCTAGGGAACAATCTGTGGAAAAGGGAGCATGGTAGAATTTAAGGGCTGTGATTGGAGTGAATTGTGAAACTACAGCAATATGCTTGTACATACAAGCTCCTCCAGCTGGACAATGGGGACCTTGGGCTGTATAAGTTTGGGTATAGCTGTTTGCATTGGTTTTACATGAAGGATGCTTGTATTCATTACTTATTACTTCTTATTATAAAATAAATAAAATAAAAAAAGAAAAGTTAAATCACATGTGTAAGGTCTCTGAGTTACAAGACTCCTAGTTTTGGGGACTCATCTCCTTTCTCCTATTGTGGAGTATGACCTGTCTCCCTCCCCACCCCACAATTCACATAACAGAAGATTCAAAATGTGCTTCACTATCAGTTAATTGAAGCATCTTAAGTAGATAAACCCAGTGTGTAGTAGAGCTATCTGAGCAGCTGATGAGAGCTTCTATTCAAAATTTTAAGTGCATAGATACTGAAAAAATTAATCCTATGAACATAAACTGTAATAAGTCAAACACAGAAATAAAAATGGAAAACATAACTTCTTGATTATCTTTTGTATTTTATCATTGTCTATTTATGTTGTATTGTCCTTGGGGTGGAAATACCACACAATAATGTGCTGCCTCAATATCACCACACTGTAGTCACTAACTTCCCATTTGACCCTACCCTAGGAGAACAAATTGTTCCTAATTGCTAGCATGGTACTATGTATGGCTCTTACAACTAAAGTGTATACTTCCATTCTTGAATGCTTTTTACTTATCTGAGCTCACAAATATAACACACTACCCATTGTGCACCAGATATTACTGTATCCATTAATATAAGCACTATCTTATTCACACCTCTTAAATAAGTTCTCAATACATATTTGTACTCCATAATTCAAAATGTCCCCAAAATGTAAAGTAGTACATTAACTTCCCTGAGGTCAAGCAGGTAGTGGTGAAGCTCAAGCCTACCCAAAAGTGTGTGATTCAGTGCTGCAGGGCACCACAACTGGAAAGACTCACTGAGGGTTAGGCCAAAATAGAGAGAAAACATCACAGTAAAACTGGGTTACTTCTTTGTTTTATTAAAGCTCACTTCATTTGAATGAGTTACCAGCACATCCATTTTAATGCAACATAATTAATGACCTACAATAGAAAAATGAAGGCTGTAAGAAGGGTTGAAAAAGAAAAGGTAGTAATCCAGGCTGGTTACCTTAGTACAAGGGCAATATTTATAATGCCCTTGAACTTCAAACTGGCAGTACGGTCACTCTATTCTGAATGCACAATGTTTCAACTAGACTTGTATTGAAACAGCTGTGGTGGTGGTGAAGGCCTGTGATCCTTGCACTTGGGAGAGAGAGACAGGATTATAGATTTGAGGCTGATCTGGGAAATATAGGGAAACTACATTTCAAAACACAGAAATGATGGATGGCATTTCTGAGTTGATTATGCTATATAACACTCATCCAATACTTTGCAATATAGAGCCAAGATCTTCAAAGAGGACACTTTAGATAGGTTTGAATGGTTACACTTAATTTTCATTATTTCTTGACAAGTAATTTTATAGGTCAGTAACCTAAAACCCAGAATCTCCATGATTTAATACAACATCCTTGAGTGACCAGGAGTTTTTCTTGCTCACATCGTAATGTGATGCAAGCTGGGTGTTGGAGGCTCTCTGGTTCTCCAATGGTATTCCAGGAATCAGGCACCTTTCATTTACACTGACTCTAGTCTACAGTTCATCTCTGGATGTAACTCCAAGGAGTACTGGAGAATTCATATCTTTTCTTAGCTGCCTATGATCTGACTTCTAATCATACTTTGCTCAGTAAGCCTTCAGCCCAACCTAACTGGCAGAACTTGGGAAATAGGGGGGCATGGTTGGACGGTTGGTGCCGGGCATGGTGTCCACCATTATCCCCGTAGCCAGTACAACTTTCTTGTTTTCCACTCACTATTTCTTTGCTCCCTAAGCAAAGTAGATTTCTGTCTGCCAAACATACCAGAAGAAATGAAGCATGACTCAGTAAGAAGTTATCTATTCTTCTTCCTAATGGCAAGGTTTAGACATAACTATTGAAATTCAATTGACAGAGAAAAGTCAGCATACTGGGGCAGATTCACTGGCAGAATGCTCTCTAAAAACGCTGTCAAATCCTCATGTTTGCTCTTTGGCATTTTAAATCAGGGAACTCTGAAAGGATATTGAGAAATCTATCATGGTATTGTTATATCATCCAATGAATCACTTCATTTCTCTAGCTTACCTTCCTTCTCTGTATATTATATGTACATTGCATACTTCTTTATTTGGTAACATTAAAAACTATTTTATTGGGGTATTTAACATTTACTCATTTTAGTAATTTGAAAATCATCATTCCGTACCCAATGTAAACCTTAGCCTTATAAATTAAAGTGCAATCTTCAAGAGCAACTCCTGTAGTCTAGCTAAGGAATCATTAAATATTAATATAGGATTTATGTGATCTTTTTCTAATCTTTGTCTCAAAATGTACACCAAGCACAGTTAAAAGATAAAGAATGGTTTACTTGGAACTATGGGAGTTCCAGAAGTTTCAAAGTCGTAATTTCAGATGTAAAACTTGCAAAATTTCAGGCAAGTTCCAAAGAGCTGGTTACGTTCTGAAGGGTTTCCCTTGAAATACGGATTTGGTCCCTTTTCGCTGACATGTTTGCATTCATGTTCTGCTACACGATCTGTGTAGAGGAAAGAGACACAATGATGTATTATTCCAGGTGTATACAAGAGCAACACAGCACACTACTTTCATCATAAGTACTTCTGGGGGGATCAGAGGTTTCATCTTGGGAGAGAAGATTCACCATAAATAAGCCTGCTAGAACAATGGTCCTGTTTTCATAATCAGATCTTTATATCTAAATAGTTTCCACTTGATTTTAAATTAAGATAATGTACAAATTATTCCCTAGTACTTATTCCAATTTGGCTTCCAAACTGGTCTTTTTTTTTTTTTTGGCACAACAAGGTAAAAAAAAAAATAACAGGAAGAAAGAAGGACTCTTGAAGTGGCAAGCGGAGTTCACGGCGCCCACATTTCTCCTCTACTTTCCTTTTAATGGTAACTGCCATGTTTCAGTTGACTTTTTCAGATGAGTTGAAAAGGTAAAACTCCTGGCACTTGTAAGTTAGGAGTTCAGTAAGTCTGCTAAAGGAGAATGGGCTTTGCTTTTAAAATAGCTTCTTCTCCACTTTGTTTAGCGAAAATTTATGTTCTCCTAAAATATTTGGTTCCTTATATGGAACTTAAGGTCCTGTTGTTGTTGTTTGGTCAGACTTCACTGGCACGGCTCTGCAGAAATTCACCGAGTTTTGTTCTCCTTGTGCAAACATGTGGCACCAAGATAGAAGGATAAAACGCAATGGGTCGTTACTTCCAAACAGGGAGCAGTGGAAAGGGATGTTGGATTTTATAGTTTGGCTTGTGTTCCCTTAGGTGCAGTGGACTCAGTTGGATAATGAAGTCACCCTAGGGGGACGTAGCGCTCAGGGTTTGAGGATAGGGAGAATGGGGATAACAACGTTGGAGGAGGAAGCGTCCAGAAGGATGCAGTGGGAGGACATTTTTGATGACCTGGGATCTAGCCTGACCAAGGTACCTCTTCAAACTTTAGAAAAACACAAATACATGTTTTCCTTTAGAAGAATACAAATACCTGTGTCCCTTTAGATAAGTCCAGGTCATTCTGCTTTCAAACAAAAGACTGGTAATTGATCGCTCTGTGCTGGTTCTCCAGGCTGCACTGAGCACCTTCCAAAAGTGCCTTGTAACAAAGAGCTTCTGAGAAAAGGCTTGTTTTGGCTCCTGCTTTTAGAGGTTTCAGTGCAGAGTCTGAAGGTTTTCGGCCTTTCATGTGGTGACACACAGCAATGACAAGGGACACATGGCAGAGCGAAACTCCTCACCTCAAGGCCAAGAAGAGAAAGCAGGGAAATGCCTTTTGATGGCGTGATCAGTGACCTGAAGACCTCGCACTATGCCACTGCTTCATTGAGCTTTGCCATACCCTCTCCCCAGTTCAATCAAGCCTGGATCAAGCACTCAACACAGGCTTTTGGGAGCCTTCAAGATTGGAGCAATTCAGTGCTTTCCTAAGAAAAGTGACTTTTCTTTATTTTTATTTTATTTTATTTTATTTATTTATTTATTTATTTATTTATTTATTTATTTAAGCCTGGCCTGGTAATGCACACCTTTAAACCCAGCAGAGGCAGGCAGATTTCTGTGAGTTCAAAGCCAGCCTGGTCTACATAGTGAGCTCCAGGGCAACTGGGACTAAAGGGAAACCTTGTCTCAAAAAGATCAAAAATAAAAAGTGACTTTTAAAAAGTTGTTTATTTTTTGGCTCCCTAGCCCTTTTAATTGACAACATCTCAATTTTGTTCCCTTGCAATTCAGTGTTGATTGAGCACTTTGAGGAGGAGAGGGCAAGGAAGAAGGAAATACACTTTGGGATTGGTGGAGTCTTCTGCACATTTCTTTCCTATTTTCTTCCAGTACTGTCCATTGAAACTAGGGCCTGATGCATACTATGTTCACTGAGCTACAGCCTAGCCCTTCTTCTGCACAATTATTTCATGCTTATGAATTCATGACCCCCCCCCACTTTCTTACCTAAATCATAAGAAGATTATTTTGAGGATTAGATCAAATTTGCATTTTAAAATATTAAGGTATTAGTCAGAAGGCCATTTGTAACAGCTATCGGTATAGTCTTGATATCATGTATTTGGCTGTTGATATGTGTAAAGGCATAGAGAACGTTAGGAGATAGGTAGCTTTACAGCAGTGAGCTGCTGATTTTGTTGTAAATACATGCATAATGGATCACAGCGATATGGCATTTTAAAAATTCTTAGAGTACTTTCTTTTAAAAATAAGTTTATTGAGTTTTTGTACCTATTTCATAAAACAGTTTTTACTCAAACTTAGACTCCCTCTCCTGTCCATGACCCCTTGCCAGATCTCATGCATTCAACTGTATGTATTAAGTCCTATCTAGTCAAGCATTTGTATGCAGATATCCTTCAGTGCAACTTCATCCACTGGAGTCTAGTCAGGCTATCTAGAGATTATAACTAAGGCTCACTCTCCCTCACCTAGTAGTAATCAGTCTCCAACAGTTCCCAGGCTTTCCCTTGCTACACTCTGGGTCCTTGTCTGATTGAATTGTCATGGGTTTTCTGCTCAATATCACCATTGCCAAAGGTTCCCATGTACAAGTTTTCAGTGGCCTGAAAGCCTCTGTTTCTCTATGTTTATGGACAAATCCTGGCTCTTACAATCTGTGCACTCCTGCTTCTGTTATGTTCCCTGAGCCATAGGTGGGTGAGGAGCTTGTAGGATTCATTTCCATTTGGTCTTGCACCATTTCCCTAGCTCTTAACATTTTTTCTGCCCCTTCTTCCACAATGTTCTCTGAGCCCTGGGTGGTTGAAGCTGAATATAGGCAGCCTGTCCATAGAACCACACTCTATAGACTACTAACCTTCAAGGTTTGGTCATTCAGGCCCTTTTGAGTTCCTGGTCTCCTGTTGGATGGAGGAGCTTCCTTGGCAAGAGTTAAGAGATAGTTAATGCCTCCTTGTTCTATGATACTTGAAGTTTATGTGTAGAGATTACATTATAGATGTGTCACCTAGGCATGAGCAATTCACAGATCATGTCTGTGTGTGTCCAGTTGTGGGACTCTGAACTATTCTCAACTGGTGCAAAAGAAGCTTCTTTTCTGAGTGGTATCTGAGATATTTGTCTGTAAGTATAAGGATACTTCTTTTGTATTTAGTTAGATGTTGCCTTAGCCTAGGGATGTTTTGACCTTGGGGATTTCTCTAAGATCTATGACCTCTCCAGTTGTGTGCATCTGGCTATGTTTACAGTACCGCACAAGTTTCCTCTCACTTTAGGTAAAATTTGTAAGCCATTGATGGCCCCCAAGATAAAACTCTCACTATTGTTGTATGATGTGCAGGTCATTGATGTGGATATGTGGTCTGGTTGATATTTGGCCAATGATTGATGTTCTCCCTTAACAGTTCATATAGTGCTCTCCAAAGCTGAGAGCTAGCCTTCTTGGGAGGTGGGTTCCAGGTCAGATCCAGCTCCATTGTTCAAGATCTGGTCTCCAAAGTATGTCCTGTCTTTAGCAGTAGGTTCTAGGAGGCAATCAAAGGCTATGGCAATAGCCTGTGAATTTGGGGCATCTCTTGGACTACACTGGCAAATGACTATAGGAAGGTTTCTCCTGTCTGATACTGTTTCTTGTTTTACAGCCTTTATTTTTGAACATGGACCCATGTAGACATATTGAATGTATAGTTTGTCAACAGGTTGGTTGTTAGACTGATATGATTCTCTCAAGTTTTTTTTTTTTTTACCCCAGCAGGGCATTATTTATCTTTTCCTACATGTACTACTTACATATCTAGAAATGCATCTCTTGAAGGTGGTATTATTCTGAGTATCTGCATCTCTAATACGGGTGGTTATTGCTTACTTGTCCTCAGGACATGAGGATGCTCATTTTACACAGCATCCCAGAAAGAGTTAAATTCACTTGCTTCGCATATTAAGTGAAAATGGCACTAAGTTGTAGATTTAATCTTCATTTGTCTTACTGAATGTGAAGTTGAGCTTCTTTTCATATGTATAACTGTGTTTTTTATGAAAAATTTTCTGACAATAACACAATAACTTTTGTGTTATTGACCTTTCTTCTTTTCTGTGCATCTTTAAATCTGGAAGATTAGAACTTAGTACGTGAAATTATAAAAGCATATTTTTTTGTCGTGAGGTAGTTATTTTTATAATATTAATCTATAAATTTATAAAGGCTTCCTTTTGTAGTTTAGGGATAATTTCAAGTCAATTACAAGGGCTTTACCTCTGTAGGGAAAGGAAAGCATTCTCCTATGTTTTTCTTTGTAAAACTAAAGACCTTTAGTTTCTGACATTCAAACTCTTGAGTATTAGGAAGTCCACCTGATAAGCAGTGAGAACGACAAATCTGTTTCAATATCAGTTATTAAATTGCTGAAATATTATTACATAATTATAATTTGTATTAGGTCTGCTTTTTCTTGAGTCTATTTGTTATTGTTATTTTCTGTGTATGAGTACATTGCCTGCATGTGTGTAAGTGTGCCAAGTTGTATAATGTTTATGGAGCCAGAGGAAGGCATCAGATTCCCTGGAAGTGGATTTATAGATGGTTGTTAGCTGCCATGTGGTGCTGGGAATTGAACCCAAGTCCTTGCAAGAGCAACCAGTGGTCTTAACCACTGAGCCATCTCTCTAGACCCTGTGTCTACTTTTATACTTTCATGAGTCTTACTTTTTAAATGTATTTAGAGAAATGTAACTGTAAAGTTTAGCATGCACCAAACCTTGCCTGGAGTCCAGGCTACAGGGGCATTGGATGGCCCCCATATCTCACATACTCTTCAAACAGACAACCCATGGCTTCAGACACCAGAACCCAGAGGAGAAGAGCTACCCTTTGACAGAGAAATTGCTAGAACAGCCAATGATCAAGCAGCCAAACACTTTTAACTAGTCCCAGGACTGAGTCAGACACACAGCTGTGCTGCCCCCAACACTAATACACTTGGTTGCTATGTCATTTTCCTGGGAGGCAATTCTCATCTGGAACTCTCATCTGTCTCTGTCCTTGGACAGGGAGTAGCTGTAGGAAGATTGTGCAGATGAGTGCTTATCTATTCAGGTGGCAGGCAGCTAGAACAGGCCAATTTTACCAAGGTCACTCATAGTACTGCACTGCATGCCACATTCAAGAATGTTTCTTGGTATTCAAAACATGGAAAGCTTGAGGAATTGAGCTGAAGTTAATTTTGTTAAAATCTACTTTGACAAGAGGATTGCAACCAAAAACGCCTAAGTGTGTGTGTGTGTGTGTGTGTGTGCGTGTGTGCGTGTGTGTGTCTGCATGTGTATGCACGTATATATGTGTGTTCACATGTAATGTGTGTACATGTGTGTGCATATGCATACCTGTGTGCATATGTGTATGTGTGCACATGTATGCATATACATGTGTGTGCATGTTTATGTGTGTGTGTGCACGTGTGTTACATTGAAGTGTGCCCTGATCCAGTCTGCTCTGATCACAGCTGTCTTGATTAATAAGTACCATGGCTGCTGCACTGGAATAACCCTTGCTTTCTTCACATAGTTTACAAGCATACTATAGATAGAACAATTTAACTATTAGAGTGGTATATGGCACCAGGCAACCTGGACCCTGGCACTGTCAACAGCACAGATGTTGAAATAAATAAGGTCCATTCCAGCTTGGATGAACGCTCTGTATAAAACTCTTTCCTCTCACCCAAGTCATGGAATTCACTGGTCTGGCTGCCATCTCTGGCCACGTTGCTGTTAGTTCCCAATAATTTGCACTATATGCAATCTTAGATCCGACTGCCTTTTTATTTAGTCTCACAGATTCCTCTGATTGTGGCAGCCATCTCTTTTATAACATATTTTCATGCAACAGTTTAAGAAAGCATTCCTCTTTTAGGGCACACCTGGTCTTCCCCTCAAGTTACATAGAACATCTTTTTCCCAGGAACTGCACTTCACTGCCACCTCTCCAGTGCCAGCAAGACTCCTGGCATATATTAAGGGGTCACTAATGACCTCCATTGTGTGATGAAATATTGTTCTCATGATCCCCTAAACTATAGACAATAAAGAAATAATGTAAACTATAGACTTTTTTAAACTTTAGGTTTCTCTGAGCTTATCGTTGGTTTTGCTAGTATAGAGATTTTAGTAGTAGCCCCACAGATTCAAAATTTAAGTCCTAAGAAATGAGGCCTGACAAGCTTCCATGTAAAAAATAATGTCCATGATACTGAGATGAGAAGCCCTTGATCGTTATTTAAAAGGTAATAGAAGTAGAACTGTGTGGGAACTACATAGAATTATTTTTGCACAATTTTGCCATAAGAGTGGTAATGACCTCTTGGATTCATCTACCAAATGTGCATTAAGTTCTGCTTGTCATTACAAGGTGGTGAACCACGTGTGTAACAGTACTGTGAAAGTCTCTTCTCTTACTTGCACATTTGCCATTATGTTAGTTTTGTTTTCAGAATAATTTATTAGTGAATACATCTGTTGGAGCTGTGACTATCCCAGTTGCTCTGTAACAAGGAACTCAAGTTTTGTATTTTCAAGTCATTGTAGCCAGTGGTTCCATAGAAATGGAGCTGTGATGACCGTATACTCATAAGCCATGCACATATGTTACACCTTTCTGTCTTCTTATTTGTACGCTGATAAAAGGCATAGACTCAACATTACTAATTTATCTGATTTCACTATTTCTTGATATAAATAAAGCTTTATTTTTATTTTAAAAAAGAAATAGAACTGTAAGATTTTAGCTGTTTCCACCTGCTTTTACCCTTGGGGTGAAAGAGTAGAGCATATTCATTAATGTGTTCTTATTTATCATTTAAAATTTAACAATTATTTGCTCTAATGAGCATTTTTGACCTTGTTTTTTTCAACTATATTATGGAGTTATTCTTTACTTCTATAATTTATTATGCATCAGTTATCTTTTTTTTTTTTTCTTAAGCTATGCCTTTCAACATGTGTTCTGTCTCTGCTGGTAACTAGACCCTGAGTTTCCTCTGCCTGCCACTTCTCTTAGTCCCATACTTCAGGTAAAGTTGATTGCTCCCTGAATCAAAGTAGAAGTACAGCAAATTTCTGGTCATCAGAACCTCATATTTTCCTGGCTGTGGCAATTTGCTCAAAGATTAGGAAATGGCCCAATCAGAACCAGTGTGATATACTAACATTTTATTGAAAGCTCTCGAGTATACTTTCAGTTACATTGGAAATAAAACTGATAAGAAATAGATTCAGCTTGCCTCTGTGGAGAGTCTGGAAACAAGGTGAATCACTGGAACAGATCAAGTTCCAGAAAAGGAGAGGCTTTTTGGATCTTATTTGAGTCTACAATCTAGCTGAACCTATGATCTTAAGCTTTTAAATTACAGAAGTCAATATATTTTTGTTTGTATCAACATATTCTATCACTTTTTTGGTCTTTTTTTTTCTTTTTCTTTTCTTTTTTTTTTTTTGTCTTTTTGAGACAAGGTCTCCCTGGAGCCTCAGGCTGTCCTGGAACTCACTCTGTAGACCAAGCTGTCCTTGAACTCACAAAGATCCGCCTGACTTTGAGACAGGGTTTCCCTGTAGTCCTAGCTGGCCTGGTACTCAATATGTAGACCAGGCTGGCTTTGAACTCACAGAGATCCTCCTGCCCCTGCCTCCCAACAGCTGGGATTAAAGGTATATACCACCAAGCATGGCCATGTTAGATTTTCTATTACTTATAAACAAAACAATCCCAAGACATAATCCTACATACATAAAAATCAGTGCCAGATAGAGATTCTGAAATTATTTCTTCTGCATACTGTTTCGAGTTCTGTCTTGATGCTGAATCCATATATGTATGCGTGTGTGAATATATATGCACATATACTTACTTATCACTCTATCACTTACCACAACTCTAAAGTTGTGAATGACTTTAGAGGAAGGAGTTCACTTTTTAAATTTCTGACCCCAGAAACAGTTATTAGAGAACACTGTAAATTCAGGTATCCAAATGATGTTTATTGGATAAAACAAAAGATGTTTAGATTCTTTACTAGTTCAGTGCATTTTTCTGAGCTGTGTGGGGAATAAAAAGACATCTGCCATTTTATGATGTAGCTGTGTTCTCATTCTTTGTTCTTGGGTGTTTGCTGTTTACTGTCATTTTTTTATCATTCTCAGTGCTAAAAACATCTTCTGATTCTTTACTTTTGTTTTCCCTCATTGGAGTTGGCCCTTTTCTCTTTGATTTGTGTCACACAGCCACCTGTGTTTATTACTTACTCATTTCATCTTTGATTACATTATGTACTTTTTCATTTTTAATAGCAATTTAGAGTCATTCAGGCTGTTTTCTATAAGCATTTCCACCCACTTATGAGAGATCATCCTGAATTTACTTCCTGACACCTGGAGATAGACATTTATCATCTATCTTTTAATATGTATCCAAGACTGTTTCCTCTACTAGATGACCCAGAGGAAAGCTAAGTAAAGGTATTTCTTATGAACTGTTCCAGAGATTAGGGAAATAAACAGACCACTTCTAATTCTGTAATCATTGAATCATTGGAAATACATCAAACAGGCATTCTGTACCTGATTCTGAGGTTGATGCTATAAGAAAATTAGATGAGCCACTTGGGGTCCTGGTGAGAGGTCAGAGGAGAAAAGGAATGGGGTTACAACACAAAGTGGAAAAGTGCTTCCTGAGTGAGTAGGGTGAAGTGAGAGCAGAGTACTTATATTTGGCTTGGGCTAAGGATGGGTCAGCCTGGACTATGCATGGTGAGTGATGATTTTAAAAGTGAGAATGTGGTACTCCAGGGGAGCAAAGAATTGTATAACAAACGTGTGGTTTTCTCTGCTCTCAGTTCAGGTGTTCATGTTTTGTTGCACTGTAGAGACATTAGAATACAATGTGTAGAAAGACATGTGGGCAGTAAGTCCAGAACAGATAGCACAGCAGAACAGGAGTCTGCTTCTCCTGTGGCTCCACTGGCCTGGTCTGGATTATCCAAGATAACATTGTCATCTAAAAGTTTTTATCTAAATCCCACATATTTTTTCCATGTAAAGCAAGATTCATAAATTTTTGGCAATGCATATCTTTGGGAAGGGCATCATCTAATATCTTAAATCATGTAGGAAAATATACTCCAATGATATCTTTTATACTTCTTACTATGAAACATTGGCCTAATGACAGCAAGGCAATTAAAACTGCTTAGAGTGAGTTGTTTGGTAATACAACCTAAGTATTATTAGAAGCTGTGACCTCAGGGCAATCTAATTATTCAAATTATTTGTTCAGCCCCAGTGTTCACATTTATCTTCTACCACTATTTTCAGACAAATGAAAGAGTAAAATTCTTAATTTGTACTTAATTTAGGTCCTTGCTTTCCCTTCTACTAAAGACATTAGTGAAACAAATGGTATTTGAGGATCTTTGCACGATTTAGGAGGTGTCAATCATATCTTTACATGGGTAGGGTCTGGAGATATAGCTCAGTGGTTTAGAGCACTAGCTGTTCATTCAGAGGACAGGGGTTCAGTTCCTAGCACTCATATGGTAGCTAACACCATCCATAACTCCAGATCCAGGGGATCTAATGCCTCTTTTGACCCCCACAGGTAGTGCATCATACAAGTACAGTTACACACATGCAGAAAATATACTCATACACATAAAATATTTTTAAAAGATGCAGGAAGCTTCTTCAGCACCAGACAAGATTAGGACAGAGTTCTACAACTGGACACACACAAACAGAATCTGTTAAGTGCTCATGCCTAGGGAACACATCTCAATGCAACCTCTACACATAAGCCCCAAGCATCATAGAACAAGGACCCAAGAAGGCATTAACTACCTCTTAACTCCTGTTAAGGAAGATCCCCAATGCAACAGGAGACTAGGAACTCAAAAGGGCCTGAATGGCCAAACCATGAAGATTAGGAGTCTGCAGAGTGTGGTTCCGTGGACAAGGTATCTTCAGCTTGTCCATGGAACCACAATGTGGGTGAAATACACATTGCAGAAGAAGGGGAAGAAAGATTATCAGAGCCAGGGATGTGGTGCAAGACCAAAGAGAAAGGAATCCTAGAAGCTCCTGGGACCTTGTTCATATGAACCTACAACATTGGTATCAGCATGCACAAAGACCCATGCAAGCTCAGCTGGACGAAAACCCTGCATGGAACTACAAAAATGGGTGGCAGACCCCAACTTTGGCTGATGAAATATTGCCAGTAAGTGTTGGTTAAGTGAGGAAGATCTGGCCTTCTTTAGGAAAGGAACCCTGGATAGGGTAGAACTCAGGGAGCTGGCACTGAGGAGTGGCAGGGAGAGTAGTTTGTCACAATGGACCCTAGCACAATTGACAGAACATATGAACTCCGGGGCGGGGTGGGGGTCGGGGAGGAGGATTGTGAGAGAGTGCCTAAAAAGAAGGTGGCATAAAGGCAATTAAGGGTGATTGAAAATTATTTACGAAACACATAAAAATTCAATTAAAAAAGCCAAAAAAAATTAGAATCAAAGTAAGTAGGTTTTTTAAAACAATCATCATAAAAGCTGGGAAGATGATTTGGTGGGCAAAAAGGACTGCCTGGGCAAACCTGATGAACAAAGTTCAGTTCTTAAAATCCATGTAAGAAGCTGGATATGGAGGCGAGCGTCTGTATTCCCAGTCTTCCTACAGTGACACTGGGGGCAGAAGCAGGAGAGTCACCTGGAAGTTTGAGGAGCAACTAGCCTAAAGTACACAGTGCAGCAGCAAAAACAAGCGAGACACCAACTCTACCAAGGAGACTACTGTGAAAGAAAGTTCCCAGAAAAAAACCTCCTGCAACCTGAGCTAAATATCCTGTAAGGCTGATCAAATGATTAGCTCTTCAATGACGGTGGAGAGTCTGGAATGTTGCAGAGCCAGAGCCTATTCACAAATTAGATGGGGACATCTTTAACCCAGTTCATAGCCACACCTTCCCTATTAACATTCTTGTGATTAATACAATGTATTAGCTTAGCAGACTACCAGATCCCACCTATCAAAAGGTTAAGAATGTCATCAGATAGCATCTGAGACCTATAGTAGAAACCACCCACTGCTCTGTCCTGCCTGCAGAATGTATCCACAAATGTATTTGAATAGTGTCTTCACTTATGACTTTTCTTTGTTCTGTTATTGTAAAACCATATTGCAACTGTTACTATACTGGGACGTGGAACTGGGAGAAATCTGAGTCTATTTTCCTGCAGCCACGATCACTCATATTTGGCTTCAGAATAAGCTATCTCTTAACACCTTAAAAAAAAGAGATGCAGGTAAAAGCTCTAGTAGGCACGTTATAATATTGCGTAGACTATCAGTGGGATTTCAAGGTGTTTTTGTTGAATTTAACATAATTTACTCACTCAATACACTCACTTTTAAGTTAAAAAAGTTGTTCACCTTAGACAATGAATTTAAGCATCTTTACTACTTAAGCAGATATACTTAATTACTTAATGTCTTTTTTTTTTTTTTTTTTTTTTGAGACAGGGTCTCCCTATAGCTCCAGCTGGCCTGGAACTCTATAGACCAGGCTGCCCTTGGACTCAGAGATCCATCTGCCTCTTGCCTCCCAAGTGCTAGGATTAAAAGCCTACACCACTAAGCCCAGATTAAAGGTGGTTCTTAGTTGAAGTGTGGTTGCTGGGAATCGAACCCAGGTCCTCTGGAAGAGCAGTCAGTGCTCTTAACCACTGAGCCATCTCTCCAGCCCCATATATTTTTTAATTTTAATTTTTTAATCAATTGATTTATTATTTTTTATGTGTGTGAGTGTACTGTCTGCATGTAGGTTGGTGCACCTATGTCATGCAATGCTGCGGAGGTCAGAAGAGGGTGTCAGATTACCCTGGAACTGGAGTTAAAGACAGTTCTTAGATGCCATGTGGGTGCTGGGAATCGAACCCAGGTCCTCTGCAAGAGCAATTGGCTCTCTTAACTGCTGAGCCATCCCCTCCAGCCCCGTATTTAATGTCTTATATGTTAAGTTCTAATTAGCCACCTGGAAGAAAATAGTTTAAAAATGTATGGTCAAATATGCGATTTTTTGAGGGAGTGATATCCCATACATATATAATGGAATGAACTGTGTACTATTTTAGACAATGAAAAAGAGGGAAAAGCTTATTAAAGCAAGGGAGGGCAGTATACAATGTTTGAGAGTTGATGTTTCTGATGATGAAAATCCCTGAGATGACTGTGAGAAAGAAGGCGGCTCAGGACCTCGGTTTTCACAATGTGACTCTGATGCTTAGCAGAGTCTCCTTGGCTGGAACCAGTTCTGCCCCCTGGGGTATTTCCTCTTCTTCTGCAGCTTCCAACTACCCAGGGGAAGGCTATGGACACTGTGGGTGAGAAAGCAGGGGTCAGCTGGTGCCCCCCCCCGCCCCCCTAGGAGCTCACATGGGAGAGACAAGGCCTAGATCACCATAACCTCAGGAGAGATCAGTGGGAACAGACAAGAGGTATGAGTTCAGCTTATCACCAAGAAAGGCAGAGATCCAGAAAAACAGCAGCAATGAATGGACATCATTCTTCAGAGGGGGTCACAGCTGCTTTTCAGTCTTTTCTTTCCATTCTTATGACATAAAGCAAGAACTTAAAGCAAATAAGAGAAAAGACAAGTGACCATGTAGCATCCCGTCTATTGGATCATCTGGAGTCTGGGAGTGGAGGGGTCTGCATATTGGCTGTTGCTAGTTGGTGTCCCATTACCCCCCACCCCCCAAGCAGGCTCCTCCTGCACACCAGTGACCAGAAGCTGCGTTTACAAACACAGGTGCCTTATCTAGTTGTCTTTGTCCTTATATCCCAGCCTGTCATTCAGGCTCCAGCCACCTGTGTTCTTTCCATTAAGTTTTTGTTCCTTGTAATAACGTGGGTTTTCTTTCTTTTAGAATGAGTGTGAAGATACCCAGAAAATGAAACCAGGTGCTTGTTCACAAAGTTCCAGCACGAAATCATGCAGATGAAGTGGCTCGGCCTCTGCTGCCACTGACATGAATGGTGGAAGCCAAACGATGATTCTTGAGGAAGATAAACAGCCACCCCTGTCCCTCCCAAGGACTCCCACTCCTCTTCTCCATGACTGATCCCAGAGCAAAAGGTCACAGGGAGACTGCTGCACCTGCAGCCAGGGAGACTGCTGCACCTGCAGCCAGGGAGGGACAGGCCCAGGCTCCGAAAAGAGCTCTTGAGTAATTGATGCTAATTATTATTGAGCCAAATGCTCCCTTTCATTGAGGGGCAGGTGGGAGGCTCTGTCACTGTCAAGGGCATTGTGCTAAGATGAAGTTTAGAGTTATTTGCACAGATGTACATATGCTCGCAAAGTTTCAAGTGCTGTATGTAGGTTCTTTATAAAGAACACATCACCAGAAATTTCTTCCGGTCTAAAATGAGATGGTCACAACTCAGATGATGACAAATGTCATCCAATCCTTAGGACCAGAATCCCAAGCCCAGAAGCATGATTTATTCTTAAGTGCTTGAACTCTGATGCTGGATCTCAGGTTGCCTGTGAGATGTCGCACGCTGCCATCTGTACTGGGAGAGGTCAACACAACTCTGGAGACCTTGGGATGCTCTAGAGATTTGCTTCCAAAGACATTCATCTGCTTTTTGGTGACTTTTATGGGAGAGAGGTTCAGCAAGTAGAATGAAGGCAAGAAAAGAAAGAAAACCCTCCAGCTGTAGGTAATGCATGCCTGGCTTTAGCTGAATGTTAGAGCGAGTATGGAGACTTCCCTAGACAGTATTCCCCTCTTTTGTTTTGGAAAAGAATTTAAAAGAATGTTATTTTTTTCCTTCAATCCATCATTTCTATCTTTTTCCCCCTTGGATTACAATGTAATGGTTTTTAAAGGTTTCTCATATAACAAAATAGCGTTGCAAAAAATGTGTACTGATAGATTGTGCTCACATTTGCGATTCTAGTCATAACTTATTAATTTATACAAACACCTCTTAAGCCAACTATTGATCAAAGGAGTAGGTTCATCCTACTCATTCATGTGTCTGAGAATTATTGATCCAGGTTGTGCTCTGGTGTCCCTTCTGCTGTTCATTCCTCTTGTGCAGTATTTTCACCCTTGATTATCTTTTAGCATGCATTGTTTCCAATGAGAATTCCACAATGCTGTTCTTGTCTTTGTTCCTTTGATACAGGATCTCTCTCTCTCTTTTTTTGCTTGAGTTTTTGAAAAAAAATTCTCTATTACATATTGCAGGGCTTAGTGTAATTTTCTTCAGGTTCCCAATGCTTAAACGCATCAATTTTTTCTTTCTTTCATTTGGATACATGTATTGCCTTATTATTTCCATCATATACAGAATTTTTTGTCCATTAAATCTTCAATAATATGGCTGTGCTTTCCCCAAACCAGGGACAAGTCCTCATTTATAATGAAACTTAGGCCATACTAGTTTTAAAATTTCACTAATATTTATTCAATCTCATCTTTCAGGTGTCGGATTCTTTATTTCTAGAAATTCTATTTGTGTCTTTTTTTTTTTTTTCTTCGGTCTTTTCAAGACAGAGTCTCCCTGTAGCCCCAGCTGACCTGGAACTCACTCTGTAGACCAGGCTGGCCTTGAACTCACAAAGATCCCCCTGCCTCTGCCTCCCGAGTGCTAGGACTAAAGCCATGCGCCACCACACCCAGCTCTATTTGTATCTTTTAGAATAGCCTTTGTATCTCTTTGAACATGATTTACATTCTTCTAACTTTTGAATATTAAAAATTATATGGTTTTCTTACATTCTCATGGACTAATTTTAATATACATATATAATTTCTGAGCAGGTTACTAGGAACTAATTCCTATTTCTTTGCATGTATGGTAATTTTTATTAGATGCCAATATTAATTTTACCCTTTTGAATAAAAATTAGTTGTATAATAGCCTTGAGTTCTGGTTGGGAATGCAACTGAATTGCTTGCAAACATGTTGATCTGACTTGTCTGTACTTGTTTTTCTGTTTTGATTAGTAGGAGCTAATTTATCTCTGTTTCTGAGATAAAACCTTACCGAGTACTCTACTTATAGACCTCACGTATCCTGAATACCATTTACTCTGGGGAGTGGGATGGTGAAGTGCCTTAGATCTTGTGATGCTTTCCGGTTGCCTTGGCAACTGTCTCTCCAACCTGGAGTAGTTTGTTTACAAGCACATGCAGAGCCATTTTTAGCATAAGCTTTGAGGAAAATCGTATGTCTCTAGAGCTTTCTTTTCTTTCTAGATTTCCACTCTGGAAATTCTAGCTCTTTTGCCTCTGTAAATCCTTCCCAGTGCTCTCTCAATTCTTCACCTGCTCCTGAATGTTTCAGGCTGATAAAAGAGAGTTTCCCACACAAACTGAATCATAATTCTGGAGATGAGTGTCAAAATTCTGCTGTTTCATAACCTCAGTAAATGCTGCTGCCTCTGAGAATCATAGACCGAGGAAACCTTTCTCCAAGTTCATCAGCCCGCAAATCCAGCAGCCTTTTCTAGATCATCACCTCCTTTATCCTTGCCTGGGATGCAGCTCTACCATCCTGGTGGTCGTCCTCAGTGTGCAATACAACCAACAGCTGCTTTCCAACCACTCACTGTCAACTGTCACCCACGGCAGGGTGTGGGAGAGGAAGCATTGGCCTTGGACTTAAGACATTCAGGTTCTAAATTGAGCAGTGCTGACTTGTCTGGAACATTGTGTCAGTTTTCCTATCTGCCCAATGAACAGTAATGAAACCTTCCTTTCCAGCTCACAATAATGCACCAGTTAACATGAGCATAAATGCATGGGTATAGATTCAAAACCTGTCAACTTTCCTTACATAGTTCCTTCTTTATACCCTTTCTCCTATATCCCAATAGTATTTGTTGGGGAATTATTTCAACCTACTTATTCTATTTTCTGCTATTTCCAGTATAATATGTTTATCCAGTTACTTTTATTTTTAATTTTTTATGTTCTAAGATCTTTGCATCTTTTTAAAGATTGTATATATGTTATCATCCGTTTAATCTTTTAACTCTCTGATGAATATGGAATCTATTTTTCATGGTGCAGTGTTTCCTCAGATCTTCATTGATTCTTAATCATCCATGCTTGCATATGTTAATAAATGTTTAATTGTTTGTGAACATATGTTATGATTGAAGCTGCCTTCACTGGAAATTTCACAGAAGGACAGGCATGCAGTTATCAGGCTGTGAGAATTCTTTCAGAGTATGAGAGCTCCCTGCTCATTCTGTAGTCTTAAATTAGGAGAGAACTGTATTACTTCTTCAGGCCTAGTTTTCCCTCTGGAAATCCTTTATGTAAAAAAGAAATCATGCTTAAAAAGTTGCAGAGTTTTCCTTGGTTCTTTCTCTGGTTTCTTGTGAAGGGTACATTTTCTTTAGAGTCCACTGTTTTGCTCCATCCTCTCTTCACAGTGTGAAGCATTCTATGCTGCAAGATCATTTATTTTATTAAGGACTCAGATTCTCTTGGTGGGGGGTTAAGAAACGCTATTTGGGAGAGCCACAGCTGCTGCCTATGGCTTACAACAGCTACATACGAGGGGCACACTGCTGTAATCAGAACGTCATGCCAGATCTGCTCTGATTAGGTCCCAATGTCCTCTTGTTTATTGATTCTAAACTTCGATTATAAGTGAAATTACTTTTGCCAGTAGCTCTCTTATCTCTGTGTTTGGGGCTGTTGTTTTTTTCTGATATTGTTGCTCTGACATTCTGACTCCATCTGTTTTCTGTCTTTCAGGAATCTCTCAGAATTTCCCAGGAGCTGCTGGTGCTGCTGCTGGGGTGGATTTGCTTTTCGCAGAAGACATTTAGATAATTAGGAGACATGGATCTCCGTCCCCAGTCCTCACCTCAGTATGATCATTACCCTGGTACTCCTAATTTTAATAAGAAGGAAAATAAGTTTTAATGATTTAAAAATATTTTTTTTGAAGAATGATTTTCTAAACATATCCCCAAATGTGAATTTGCAGTTTATTTGAAACTTGTGACTTTCGCTTAAATGGTTGCTTTATAGGATGTCTTATTCACTGTCAGAATCAGTTAGCAAATTAAAAAAAAATTGTCTAAAACAAGAGCTTATAGCAATGGTACATGGATAATATATATGTAATACATTATATAAATAAGTGTTCTTATGCCAGATTCTTATTAACAGCCTTTTCTCCTTAACTCCATCCCAGGAATAGATGCTATGTTTGTAATTCCAGTTCAGATGCTTTCATAGACCATTTTCATAAGGCACTATATCTATTTTCTAGATTTGGGTATTCTCAAGTGGACAAGAACTTAAAACTAACTGAGTGGAAGATTTTTCTTTGTTGGTTTCCTTTCTATCCCCTTTTCCCACTCACTCCATTACCTAGCAAACCTCAATTACAAAATAATTTTAATAACTGCACAGAAATATGTGCAATGTTTAGAAGGACCTCCGCTAATGTGAGGAAGTATGTTAAACAATTAGTATCAAGGAAATATACACTGAAAGCCAACACTTCCAATTTTGCTTTGGCAGATATTGGTAAAACTTAGGGAGGCAAGGCTGGAGAGATGGTTCAGTGGTTAAGAGCACTGGCTTTTAACCCGAGTTTGATTTCCAGCTCCCACTTTGTGATTAAGAAGCATCCATTATTTTAGTTCCAGATAATCTAACCCCCCCTTCTGACCTCTGTTGGCCCTGCATGACACTGGTGCATTTCCATATATGCACATAATAACTTCATACACATAAAATGAAAAAATATTTTAAAAATTCAGGATGCAAGTAAGTAATGTCAAGTATTGGAGAGTATGTGGGTGTATTGTCTCTTTCACATGCTCCTGGGTGGAAGATTGATGGGCTCAGGTGTTTTGGAAAGAAACCTTTTGTATCACTTAGTCAAATTAAGTATGTGTATTTTGTAGGACCTAGTATGCAGATCTTAGGAGATTTTTACACTTATAATACACAAATACACATATATATGCACATTGTATATGCTATATATTTACACATATTATACTCATATATATGTGTATATACACATATGTAAAGGTAGAAAGAGATTCTCACAAGTTCAAAAGGAAGGTTTAAGTAATTGCTTGGTGCCTTATTACTGTGATGATAGGGATTTGAAAGGAACCAGTAAATGTCTTTGTGAAAACACATATATAACTGGTAGTAACTATGTACTAAGAACAGAATGTACTGGTGAGAAGTAACTATATACTATAACTAGGGCAACATGACTAGATCTTAAACTACAATGCTGAGTAAATAAATCAAAACACAGAAAAGTTAATGAAATTAAAACACTGACTTTTAACACAATGCCATTTATGGAACTTAAAAAATGCAAACACATGAAACAGGAAACAACTTACAAGAGTATTTATGAACACGGGTGCATACACTAGCACATTGCACAGGTTATTTATTGCATGGCAGAAAGAACTGGAGTGTTATGCAGAGATTAAAGAGATGGATTAAATAGATAAATAAATCAGTAAAGCTAAATGATGGGTGGCCTCACAAGAACCTACACTGATAATATACAATGAAGTTGAACCCAAATGACCTGAGCCTTCCTCACATGTGGTCCAAATTATTTACAAGAAATGGAATCTGAATAAAACATAAACTCAACACCCCGAGAGCTCATGTGATGAATAAGTAATCAGAGGAGCAGAAGACAGCAGCAAGGCTCTTTAGAGAGAGAACAGCCAGTGCTAAGGGAAATGTGGACGGTAGGCCTTCAGAGAACTCCCAGGAAGGTGCACACACACAGAGAGAATCTTTTAAGATGAACCTGAATTAGCCAGGAAAAAAGATGAAAAGTAATAAAAAAAGATGAAAAGTAATAATGAAAAGAGAAAAATCTTTTAATCAGAAAATATATCTATAGATGCAATATGGTTGAATTTATGATCTTGTAAATTGGTTAAGTTACCATTTTGTGACTTAGATAGTTCCTAAGATTTTTACCTCTTCTTGTATAAACCTTAGAATAAATTTACTAAGAGCGTATCATGTGAACATGATGTTTGAAATTCTAACGTGTTTGTAGGGTAGGAAATTCTGTTGTAAAGTAGTTGTAATCATGCTATCAGAATTGCATTTAGCTACAAGATAACTGTAAAACATTAGGTTAAATAGGGCAGGGGCTATTTTTCATTCTATAAAAACAATGTGTAGGCATGCACCCCTCCTGGTCAAATGTCACTGGGAGGGTAGAGTTCATGGATCTGCTTGGTTGGACCACAGAGAGGACCACATACTTATGCACATATTAATCTGAGTATATATGTAGGGTTTTCACTGATCAGGTCAACATTTAAACTGGTAGAAAGAGTAAAACAGATGATTGCCCTCCTGAATGTTGTTCTCCTTATTCTCGCTCACCTCCCCCCTCCCAAAGAAGCCTAAGGTATATTCTTGCTGCCTTGGCTGCCTTGCCCCGAAGCATGGGTCTTCTTCTTTTTGGTCTTGGGGCTTCTGGTCTTCAGACTATAAATATGTTGCTGTCTCCCCTAGGGCTCTGGTCATCTGGTCATCTTACTTTAAATCTTGGAGTTAGTATCTATTATCTCATGAGCCAACTACCTCTAATTTCTCAGCTGTTCTCTTATACTCTATATAGACTTCACACACACACACACACACACACACACACACACACACACACACTCTTCTTACTGCTTCTGTGTTTCTGGAGAACTTGAATTGTTGAGTCACCAGTATCCCACCAATTGCTCTGCCCTGACACTTTTTGAGTGCTGTCTTTCAGCTTTGAGTTCCAGCCCATAACTTTTATGTTCCAAATAAAGAAAGATGAAGTGAATAACATCTGGCCAAGTCAGCTCATTCTACATTCTAATACATCCTACTAGCCAGACCCTTGTCATAAGGCTATCGTTTTCTGGAAAAGAAGCTCAGAAATCTAATTCCTTTTTGATGACTACCATTACCATAATCAACAGAAAGCAAGGTTCTCTTCAGGAAGTGCAGAAAGAATGGGAAAGCCCCCTACCCCAAGTCTTGAGTCATAGTCACTAATATCTATTGCACACAATACATAGCACATAAATATTAATTAGATACAATTTTTAAATGTTCATAAAATTATTGTTGCAGAGAATTTCCTCCATGGAGTACCCACACACATAGTGTCCTGGCCCACCTTGGCCCCTGGTTCCCCAGTTTCTAGGCAAAGCAATGAGCAGACTCTCCAATCTTAATTTCTAGAAGAATAGAGGGTTTATTAGACTTGCCCACGCAGTGATGGAGGGAAGCGTACACTCACGGCAGAGCAGCAGTTCTTTCTCAACCTGGCTGCCGGGGATCCTGGCATGAATTTTGTGCCCTAAACCCATGAGGACAAAATAGCAAGAGAGTGTCTGCCCCATGTGGCCAGCTTATACACACCCCTAGCTTCTTATACACACTCCTATCTACACACACTCCTAGCTTATACACATCCCCTAGCTTCTCCCCCTAACATGGCACCTGCTGCACAGGCTCAGCTTTGCCTTTAGCCCCTCCTTCTAAGTAAACCAGACTCCATCTTTGTAATTCACAGCTTGTCCAATGATAAATCCATTTCAAAGAAGATATATTTTATCCCACAATTATCCATCTACTATAAAATTATAGAGAAACATTTTGTTACTCAGCTCCATCTTTGACTACCTATATAGATTATTATAGACTGTAAATTCTAAGGAAATTCTCTTGAGAAGCATTTATGTATCAAGAATTTTTCAAATTCAGCTAACAAATTATTATAGAAGAAATTTTAAGTAATAGCTGAAATTTGTATATGTAATTTGCATAAGTATAAATCAACCCTTCTAAATTACTTTTGCACATTTATAAATGCCTATTTTTAAGAAATTTGAACATTGACTCTTTGGTCTTATGTTATTATAAATTTACCAGAAAACTCTTCATTTTAAGTTAAAATCTAATTTTCAGCCTATGCTTTGAGTCATCATAAAATATATACAGGTAAATGTGACATCATAGAAGCCTTATCTGCATAGATATATCAACCTTAAAACATAAAGTGTACACATTGGAGACACTGAAAATGGAGTTTTTGCTTTCAGTATGAATTTTGATTCATACTGAATATGAATTTGTGCTGTTTTAGTGCTAGGGGTATGCTTATTATTTTATTAGCATTGTTTCAATATTATCATTATTATTGATTTCAGAGCAGGACAGAATAGCAAAGCATTTGTGATAACATTTTCGTGATCTATGCACAGAGAAGAGGTGAGTCAGCTGTTATGATAATTCATTTCTTATGTTAGCACATGAGAAATCAATTATTCTCAAACATACATGAACAATGACCCCTTCTCACATCTACACACCGTTCTTAATGGGATGAAACTAAGATAAAACTGATCAAGCTCAATAGTTCACTCATGGAAAAGAAACCATTCATGTCACTCCTGTAGAAATGGCACTTTCTGGCTTACTCTGAGAGCTCCCAGAGCGTGTAATGCACAGTGTTGGTGCTACAGGTTCCAGGAGAAGATCTCTCAGGCAATACAATCCCATGGCAACAGGCAGATCAAAATGACTCTGCTCTTTGGTGCCAAATTCCTTTTCTTGGCTGTGAAAACAAAGATGCATCAAGTGTGTTTCAGTCCTTGGTATTAATAGCCACTGACTGTGTTGCTCATCTGTAAATGTCACTTGTCCATCTTGCATATTTATGGTTCACCTTTGCTTTGTCAGTAATTTTAAGCCATTTCATAGTGAACATCTGTGATATAAGACATAATCATCATGATTAGATCATTAGTACAATCAGACAACACAGCATCTCATAATTTAAAAGCAAGATATGTAGTTATTTAAACTAAACAACTCCTTTTTTTTTTACCCCCAGGGAAACAACTTTCTGATAAAATACAGATATTTGTTTTTGACAACAAACAACTGTATTTGTACTTTATAGTAGAGCTTACACTATGAATATTTTTTGACATTAAATTCTAGCATTTGAGCCAGAATTATTTTGATTCAACTCAGGTTTTATTTATAAAGCAACACATATTAATGGTCTTTCCGTCATCCCTATTTCCCTTTTAGATAATTACTTAGCATGACAGAAACTACATTTATGTAATAAAATTGAGCAAAAACCTTTAATCCTTGCCATTTGATAATTTAGATAATTTGCTCATACTCTGCTTAGGGAAAAATTGAACAGGTAACAGTATGGTAGAAACGTAATTTGAGCTAAAAACAGAAATGCAAGGTAACCACTGCACAGCATTTTCCTTCACCATTTGTACTAGAATTCTGGAAGTAAAGTTATAATTGAAATCCAATCTTTAAGTTAGTTTGGTTAATGCTTTGAGCAAAAGACTCAGAAATCTCTTTTAGTTTTCTTGAGAAAGTGAGGCTGGCATCACAGCCAAAGAGGGTACAATATAATGCTGCTTTCAGGCCAATCCACAAGAGATGTTGAAAAAACTTTTTTCCTAAGTAATATCCCTGGCATCTGTGCTCTAGTTTTGTAAGGTTTTCCAATGCCTTCTCTATGATCCTCATTAACTCAAGCATGGCTCGACTATGTGAGCATTTCAGTCCTAATGACTGACTTTAAAATAGTTACCTTATAGTCGGTTGCATAGAACAGCTATGTCAGAGGCAGTACTCTGTAAGACTTGGCAGCAAAGCATTTGGGGTACCTGTCATTCGGTTAACTCAGGTCTAATTCAAATGGTAGCTCTGTGCACATTGTGGGGCCCAGGATTCCTAGCTCTGCCCTTGCTGGCAGGGTCTGTTTGCCCCATTCACCTATCTTACTGGCATGGTTGGTGGCTCTAACATTTACCTATAGCTGTTAAAGAATTGATGTTCTTATTCAACAGCTCTTCCTCTTGGATCGTAGATCTCAAATTGTGGTTCTCAGGTGAACGGCATCCCCATCATGTGGAATTTATTAGTAAGCCATCTGTTGGGGCATCACAACAGATCCAGAAATCACAAGTACTGGAGGGAGAAGAGTGAAGTTGATTTCTCTCTGTGTCTGTCTCTGTGTCTCTCTCTCTGTCTCTCTCTGTCTCTGTCTCTCTCTCTGTCTCTGTCTCTCTGTCTCTCTGTCTCTCTGTCTCTCTGTCTCTCTCTCTCTCTCTCTCTCTCTCTCTCTCTCTCTCTGGTTGCCGTTTGGTTTTGTAATACAGAGAATAGAACCCAGGCTCTTGCGCATGTTAGACAAGTGTTAGACAACTGAGCTGCACCCCCAGTCCCATTCTAGCTGTGATGAGCCCTTCGTTCCACTCTCACATTCATTAATGTTTGAGGTACTCTGTCTGTTCTGGCTAGTGATTTGGCTACAACTCTTCAGAATCATCCAACACAGTTTTGTTAGAGCCTCAACTTTCTTCTCTTCTGGCACTGCCTCACTTCATAGCTCACACAAACACCAGAATCGTTATTTTCTTCAAAAGTGACATCACCTTTCATATTTTCCTTAGAGTTCTTTATCACTTGAATCAGCCTATGCATGATCCTGGTACAATGATCTAAAATAGAAAATAATCCTTGCAAAACATAGGATCTGTTCTTTACAAAACTCAAACACTAGAGTAATATAAGAGCCAAGGTATTTCTCATACTTCCTCTTGTAAATATAAGGATGTCCAGCAGCTTGCCATGAAAATACACTATTCTCTAATTTTACAAAAATAAATCCAACCAATTTCTATTGATAAACACATATGTTGTTTCCTAATCTGGATGAGAGAAATTACTATTATTAGAGTTGTTTAACAACTAGAGTAACTGCAAATTTTGAGTACATTGACTCTGATTTAATAAAAGAAAATTATCTATTTGTTCTCTGTTAACAAACTTGATTATAATTGTTTTTTGGTTGTGTGAGCAAGCTTTTTTTATTTTTTTGGTCTTTTTGAGACAGGCTCTCCCTTTAGTCCCAGCTGGCCTGGAGTTCACTATGTAGACCAGGCTGGCCTTGAACTCATAGAGATCCGCCTGCCTCTGCCTCCTGAGAGCTGGGAGTGCGATCTTTTAATGGCTCTGCCATCTCTCTAGCTCTAACTTGTTTATAATTGACCAACTGAATATTTCTTCAGTATTTAAAATTGAAATAGTTTTACCTTATCTTAGTATGTTTATGTGATCTGTCCTCAAAGAAACATTTCATTTTTTTATGGCCCACAAGCTATCTTTCCCTGTGGTTGGTCTTCTAATTCTTGTAGTCAAATCCCTTCATGTGTCATTTGACCCTTCTGAGCTGGGGTTTGAGTGCCTCGGGGGAACCCTCCTTAAGTAGCTCAGGATGGCTTCCTGTGAAGTGCAGACATTGCACTTGGGACGCACATAGAATCATGGGACGCACATAGATGCAGATGGCTAGTCGGATGTGTTCATTGACTTGGATGCAGCTGTTAACTCATCATTGTTTGCTTTTCACAAAAATACAATAGACTAGGCGGGCGTGGTGGCACATGCCTTTAATCCTAGCACTTTGGGAGGTAGAGGCAGGCGGATCTTTGTGAGTTCAAGACCAGCCTGTTCTACAGGGCAAGTTCCAGGACAGCTGGGGCTACAGGGAGACCCTGTCTCAAAAAGACAAAAAAAAAAATATAATAGACTTTGGACTGGAGGGATGTCTCAGGGGATAAGAGCATTGGCTGCAACTCCAGAGGACCTAGATTTAATTCTTAGTATCCACATGGTGGCTAACAATTATCTGTAATTGCTGTTTCAGGGGATCTAATGCCCTTTTCTGACCTCCACAGGCATTGCGTGACATGGGTCCACTTATGTTCATTCAGGTAATACACTCAAATGTATGTAATAAAAATAACAAATAAAATATTAAAAAATAGCAGCCTTTGTTATTTAGAACAGTTTTAGGTTTGCAAATAGACAGGTAGTTAAGAGTTCCTTGGCTGGGCGTGGTGGCGTATGCCTTTAATCCTAGCACTTGGGAGGCAGAGGCAGACAGATATTTGTGAGTTCAAGGCCAGCCTGGTCTACAGAGTTCCAGGACAGCTGGGGCTAAAGAGAGACTCTGTCTCGAAAAGACCAAAAAAAAAAAAAAAAAAAAAACAAAAAACAAGAGTTCCTGGTTAGGTCTTTTCTATCCCCATATACAAAATTTCTTATTAATATTTTGACATTGCATTTTGTATTATTCATTGACTAATATAGATGTCATCATTAACAAAATTAACTAAGTTGACTTCAAATTAGAATCATTTTGTGGAAGAACAAGATAGTTTGAATATACCCTTCTAGATACCCAAATCTGAGCAGTTAAGTCAGGTTTTAGTAAGTTGGGTGAATTAAGTAATTGCAAGGTTGCTATTGGTGAAAAAAAATAGGCAAATAAATTAATGATTGAAAATAGATAAGGAAGAAATAGAAGAGAATTGAGTTTATGTAAATCAATATTATAAGAAAAACTAATAATTGGGGTGGAGACGAGGCACTAAGACAGCTGTATAAAAATACTGCTATGGGGAAATTACCTAAAGAGAGAAGAAGAAAATGTTTTCTATTTCCCACCACCATGCACAAAATTTGGCAATAGTGTAACTAGATGTGCAAAAGTATAGGTGTTTAAAACATTTCAAAGAAAACAAAAGTGACAAATTTATGATGAGCTAGGGAAAATAGTTCAGACATAAAGCTATAAAAACCATAAATCATAAGTAGAAAAAGATAAAATTTACTACTTTGAGTCTCCAATATTTTATATCACCACTAGTAAGTAGAGTAAAAAAAAACAAACCATAGGAATATATTTGCCAAACTTATAACCCATATATAATTAATTCTAAATACATAATGAAACTTCTAAAATAATTTCTATAAACTACATTAGGAAAGTACAAAACTGCAAGCGGTAATTCTCAGGAAAGAAAACCCTTAAAACACCCAGAAAGAGGTTCGGCCTCACAGATCATAAGAAATACAAGTGTTAGAAATGAATTGTATGTAGCCTTACATTGTTTAATTCTGCAACATTAAAAAGTCTGGCAATTCAAAGGGTTAGTGAAGATAGAAATTGACAGAGTATAAAATGGTACTACTACCTTGGAGAGTAATTTATAATCTCATGACATCATTTCTGTGAAAAAGGAAATTGCTAGAAGAAATCACAGAGCTAATTATTCTCATGGCTACAAGTTATTACAGTGAGGGGACACAGGTTAAAATTAGCCACAGAAGAAAGCACAAAAGTAGAGCTCAAGAGAGAGAAGGCCTTAGAAGACAGGCATTATCAAGGAAGAAATGGGGGTACTTTAACTGGGGAGGGAGGTAGGGAGGGTTAGACAGGAGAGAGGGAGATAAACAATGTCTAGCTGGTACAAAAAACCCCACAGCAATTATGTAAGTTAAAAACACCTACTGAAAAATTACACATACGGTATCTCTACATGAGTCCATGTGAATGACTGAAGGCTACATAACAAGAAATAGTGCCTTCTAATTGTTGGCCAGGGTAGTCCAAGTGACTCCCAAAATTACACAGGCTATTGCTACAGACTTTGACTGCCTCTCAGAACTTAAAGATAAGATCCTATTGCTGAAGAAAAGACATACTTTGGATACAAGAATTAGAACATGGAGCTGGGAATGAACGACCCAGAAGTCACCTCCCTGAAGGCTAGCTAGCTCTCACAGTTTTAGAGAACACTATGTAAGCTGCTAAGGTAGAATATCCATCATAGGTCCAATCCCACCCGAAAGGACTAATAAACACAACAATGACTGGCACAGCAAACTATATTGGGGCAGTAGTGGCAATTTTATCTTCAGGGTAATCAACAGCTACCTAACTGAACTGAAAGCCCACTCAATGGGAAGGAACTTATGTGTGGGGCTGTAAAAATAGCCAAATACACATAGCTGGAGAGGTCATAGATCTTAGAGAAAACCCCAAAGCTTTCATGTTCCTAGACAAATGTAATTTCATACTAAGTGCTAAATATGGGTCCTTATATTTACACCACTCATCAAAGAAGCTTCTTTCTCAATAGGCAGAGACTAGTACAGAGTTCCACAACTGGTCGCATTTCTAGGGAGATTAAATGTCTGTGAAACGCCCAAGCCTAAGTTACACCTCTCCAATGGAACATCTACACCCAAGACTCATGGAACATAGTGGAACAAGAGCTAGAGAGAATACTAATGCATCTCTGAGATCTCATCAACAAAGTTCCTTTCATGCAACAGAAATAATGAACCCAGGGCTGGGACCATTGTAGAAGAGGGGGTGGAAAGATTTTAAGAACCAGGGGAGGAAGTGCATGACCATATGGAAACAGAATCTTGTGTGTTCTTAGGACCTTGCTCATATGAACTTAAAGCAATTGTGACAGCATCCAAAAGACCCATGGAAACTCAAGCAGGGAAAAAACTTAGCATAGTACTATTGGGTATCTGAGGAAAAGCTGATCTTTTTTAAGGGAGTGACTCTAGATAGGCTAACTAGACCCCAGTAGGTGAACTTGCACTGAGGGGTATCAGGGGACACTGACTTGTCTCCACAGACCTTAATATCAGAATGGATGAAATCCAGTGGTGGGGGCTATTGGAGATGTTGATGGGGAAGGGGATAGAAAAAGGACTAAGATGTTATATAAAAATTCAATAAAAATATATTTCAAAAATAGAGAAAGCAGAGTGTAGTAGACACTAAGAGTGATCCATTGGGTCCTGTTCAGGGAAGTAGCACAGGTATCATTACTGCTTCTATTGATGATATGCAAAAGTACACAGGGAGCTTCGTCAATTGTGTAAGCTTATGTGAACCTCCATGTCTAATATATTTATAGAATCTGGGTCCACTGCAAGAGTAGCCAGTGCTCTTAACCACTGAGCAATATTTCCCATCCCATAAGATGTTTATTGAATTTTGGTCACTTAGGCATGGAAAATTGTCCCCATAGTTTAACTTATGCTGATGTTAGTTTCTAGTCTTTCCAGAGATCAAGCTGATAGTGCATAGCCCATGCCCGCCACCCCAAATCGCACTGCTATCACATACTTGGCATCATCTGAGTCCACCAACCCCAAGTAATAAGGATACTCTTACAAAGAGTAGGAGGTAGCCTTTAAGTAGCCAAGGTTACAGTTTTTTTTTCCTTTGGAATGTGCAGGGTGTGCGTGGCCTAGAGTTGCTGAACTAGCCCTTTACTGCTCAGTTAATGGTGTTATATTCATACAGAGGATGAGTATCTGGATAGTTAGATCTTATAAACCCAATATTGAAAGACCATGCAAGCTGGAAGAAAATATGTACAGTGTAGAACCATTTACATGAAGTTTAATGATTTGTAAGCATTGCAAAATGTTGATAAATTATTAAAATCAAAAGTCATTTCATGAAAAATTAGTGATGGGTTATTTGGGGGATTCTCTGAGTCTTGAGTTTGCAGATGAAGGAGATATATAGGAACTAGAGGCAGAGCTAGTTCAGGGCTAGAAATACATGCTACAATGGAGGAGAGGAGAAAGGAGATTAGATGAATTTCAACAACTTCACAAGTGTGAAGGAGCTAGTCTTGGCCTGTGCTAAAACTGAGAGGACTAATCAACAACACATTGTTACTAGGGAGGCCAAGTCACAGAAATTAAAGATGCATTATATGGTGATAATTGTCCTAAGATTAAATTTAAAATCCATTTACTACTCTCTAGACCTGAGCCCCTAGTGAATTATGATTGGCTGAGAGCCTAAATGGCAAATGAACACAAAGAAAGAAGCCTCCATTTTGCCATGGGGCCTTGAGGAATGCCTTCCTAGTTTAAGTGCAAGAAAAGAGAAGTACTCACTTCTAATGATACCTCAGAAAGGGAATAGCAGGTATGATTTGAGGGTTACTGGAATGTGAAGTTATACAGCACTCATTAACCATAAAAATCAGTCCTTCCTTGAAACCTGAATTCAAAGGATACAGTCTTCTGTTCTAATTGCAGGTGCAGAGTAAAAATAATCCTCAGCTATTCGCCCAACCAAAGATGCCACCAGTTTCCTTACAGAGGGGTGGCATGCTACAGTTTTAGCCAGTTTTGTACTGATGAAAGATGGAGGATCATAAAATCATATAATGTCAGGTGCTGGAGAGATGACTCAGCAGTTAAGAGTACTGGCTGTTCTTTCAGAGCACCCAGATTTGATTCTCAATATCAACATGGCGGCTAGCAATTGTCTGTAACTTCAGTTCCAGGAGATCCTACACCCTCTTCTGATGAACTTCTGCAGGCAAAATATGGATGCACTTACATGCAGTTAAAACATTCATACACATAAAATAAAAACAATAAATAAAATATCATATAATGTCAGCGACATCTCTGATATAAAAATTCAATTTCTTTTTTTTTTTTTTTTTTTTTTTTT
>VZQC01011130.1:227722-334621 GCA_009823505.1 Rhizomys pruinosus | reverse complement strand
GTGGTAATTTCCTATAAAACAGGCACAACGTATTAACTGATTGATAGGCATAGGAACTGTGAAAGGATATTTCTCTATCTAGAGCCAAATTCAATAGTAAAGTGTTTATAAGTTGTGTAATTAAGCAAAATATATTACTACAGGAAAGCTCTGACATCAGCAATGAATTATTCTGCCTAGGAGATGTTGGCTAGGGGATTCAAACCCGCCCCCCCCAAATTATAAAGGCCTTTTGCCTATAAATGGGATATATGCAAGGAGAGAGGCAGTAAGTCCCTGTTGTCGAAGACCTGGTGTGAGCATGGGGACTGTTGTGAGACGTCACCTGCTGGCGTACAGCTGGCCTCTGAAATGCTAGAGAGCGTTGCCAAAGGCCACTACAGCAATACAGCAAAATATTGGTCTCCCTGAGACAAACAAGATTCCTCCGAAAAGCCTATTATTTTTAACCAGAGAAAAGTTAGGACAAATTTTAGCCTGAGACTCTAACACAAGGAATGGTACATTTCTTCCTGTGTCGTCTTTGCTTCTAAATTCTGCTCCTGGCCGGTCACGCCTCCCTCAAAGAAACTCCTACGTTAAGTGGAGGACGATGAAATATACATCAGGCCTTGACTCATCACTGTTTAAATTGTATGCTGTTCCTGGAAAAGTGGCCTAACTTTCACCTTTTAAAAACATGTCAAATTTAATGTGATGGAGAGTAAAAAGTACTAGAGTTGAGCTTAAGAGACAGGGTCTTGTATTGTTGCATTTTAACTAGTCTGAGATTTACTTTGTTCTGAAGATTGGAAGTAAGTGGTGGGTTAGGTCAAAAAATTTTAAAATGATGGATGTCTTGCAAGTGGTAAAGCCCATTTCTATTACTGTGTGCATGTAAACAATAGGACAACATGCACAGAGCATATGATTCAGCAATAAAAGTAAACTTCCCTAAGTTTCCATTCTTGGCTACTTGGAATACTCTGAGTAGTTCCCTTCCCGTCCCTTCCCTTCCCTTCCCTTCCCTTCCCTTCCCTTCCCTTCCCTTCCCTTCCCTTTTTCCTTTCCTTTTTTCCTTTCCCTTTTCCTTCCCTTTTCCTTCCCTTTTCCTTCCCTTTTTCCTTTCCCTTTTCCTTTCCCTTTTCCTTTCCCTTTTTCGTTTCCCTTTTCCTTTCCCCTTTTCCTTTCCCCTTTCCTTTCCCTTCCTTTTGCTTTCCTTTTCCCCTTCCCCTTCTTCCCCTCCCCTCCCCTTCCCTTCCCTTCCTTTCCAATTTCATCCATCTACGTAATTTTCTTTTGTTTTACTTCATCTGACTGTGTAACTTGTTTCCATCCTGTACAGACCACCCTTGTCCCTATTACTGCATCATTTAGTACTTGGCTAAACACTGCCTGTCATTATTTAGAAGTTTTATCCTGTTCATAAATGTAATTTGTAAACTTGGCTCTTCTGATTTCAATTAACTTATATGTACCTGGGCAACATAACTGGGCAAATCTGAGTTCACCATCAGAATAGTTTTTCCCAAGTTAAGTTTGGTGACTCCACACAGAGCCTGTGCGAATGCAGCCAGGTCATGTGGTGCTTGCCTGCTGTGCCTGGATCACCATCACCAAGGCTTCTTCCAAGGTGAGCTATACATATACTTACCTTGTGTCCCCTTCAAGACCTTACCTCTTTTACAGGTTCATATAAAATAGATTTGAATAAAAATATGCTATAAGAATTTATGAAAATATCATAATGAAGCCCATTGTTTTGTGCAACTGATATATATATATATATATTGAAATTTTAGGGGTTTGGAAATTAACTTTTTTATTTTTTTGAGAATTCTGTACATGAATACCATATCTACATGACTTCCACCTCACTCTTCCCCCTCCAAATTCATGTACCCCCATTGAATTTCATGGCCTCTTCTTCATTAATTATTATTGTTCAACTATATAGTGTGTGTTGTTCATATGTACTATAGCCTCAGCTAACCTGCAGTTTTCTTTGTAGACTAGGCTGGCCTCGATCTCACAGAGATTTATCTGCCTCTACCTCCCAAGTGCTGGAAAAATTACTTCATAAAAGTTAACTTTTTAATTGCTTATAAACATAAGCCAGAATATTTAAAAGGATATTTATAGGTGTGGAGTAACTTACATAAAATAATAGTTAAAATTGTTTGCCCTATTGCTTTTTATTCAAATTACACTACAAAATTGGATGGAAGAGATCATCTTCAGGTATAAAAAATGATATATTGCCAAAAGAGAAAAAAGAACCTGTGTCCATTAATCAGCAAAGTGTTGTGCACAAAACAATATTACAGGAAAGACTGCTCCGAGAGGATTTTGTTTCATTTGTCAGCACTGCAATCATGTCTGTTTCCAATGAGTGTAGTTGTGGTTACCCACAGGTCTATATACAAATAGTTCCTTGGAAATTAAAAATGTTGAATCAAAATTACCATTTTTCAGTGGGATCCCCAGGCTCAAATTCTGTTATTGGCATCCAGCAGCCAGCATCTCTGTTTAAACTTCTGAGTAAATTTGCAAGCATCATCCAGTTGCCTCCTTTGGTAATTATAGAGCCTCAAAGTGCTGGAAAGTGCTAGCACTTAATAACACACATTTCAAATGCAGGACAACTTAGGCAATGAAAATACTGTTCAAATGCACACCACTACAAAGGACTGCATAGTGGGATGCTCATATTAAGCAGAATAGATTGAATGTATGTACTTATGCCAACTGTAAAAAGGTCGAAAACAACAGCAGGAGAGGCAATATGTTACACCGGATGAAATGCTGAGATAGGGAACAAAACACATTTTTAACACATTCTGCAACAATTTTCCCTCTTAGGCAGTGATCTCATTGGCTGAGTCTGTCAGCAGAATCAGTTGTCTTCTACTTTAGTGTGTTTTGTTTATAAACAACAAAAAACTACCCTTACTCAATTTTACTTGTTTTTATTTCTTTTTTGTTCCCTTTAATTTTATATTATTCCAAAATATGCATATATACACTCCATACATAAATCAAAGTTACAAAATCTGAAAACAAACTATAGGTTAATTCCAAAACATAATTAGGGATTCACATTTTAACAGTAAAGTTGCATGCAGGTAAAAAGAAGAATAACTTTACATTCTTTTATTGTTTTTTAGAATATGAATACATATCTTCCATCAATATGTGGTAATTACAATGTGTGAATACAAGTGGTAGGTCAATTCTAGAGCCCATTAAGAGATTCACATTATAATAGCACAGTTGCTTTCCGATACAATGAAATATAATAATAAAGTTGGTCAGTTTGCCTGCAAACTGGGGATTTGGTGTTAGCATCCACAAATAAGGGAAACCATCCTTTTTTTTTCCTCTGGGACTGTGTTACTTCACTTAGCATAATGGCTTTGAGTTCCTTCCATTTACCTGCAAAGTTCATGATGTCATCTTTCTTTAGAACTCCATTGTGTAGATGTACCACATTTTTGTTATCCAGTCATCAGTTGAGGGACATTTGAGTTGGTTCCAGCTCTTCGCTATTGTGAAGAGAGCTGCAATAAACATAGCTGTGCGTGTAATTTTGCAGTAGGATGCATCTTATGGGTAGTGGTATTGCTGGTCAGTGGTAGGGACCTTCATTGAGTTTTTTTTTTTTTTTTTTTTTTGGTGTTTCGCGACAGGGGCTCCCTCTAGCCCAGCTGTCCTAGAAAAATGCTTTGTATTTGTAGACAGGGCTTGGCCTTGAACTCACAGCAGATCCGCCTGCCTCTGCTCCCAAGTGCTGGGATTAAAGGTTCGTGCCACCACACCATGCTTGGCTCATTTTGAGTCTTTTAAGGGTTCATCACACTTCTTTCCACCAGTGGTTGTATTAGTTTACATTCCAACCAGCATTGGATGCGTGTTCCCCTTTCCCACAACTTCTCCCCGGCATTTAGTGTCTTTTGTTTCTTGATCTTAGCCCGACTTATTGGGGTGAGATTGATACCCTTAGTGTGGTTTTAATTTGCATTTCCTCAATTATTAATGAAGTTGAGCACACTTTCTTTTTAAAGGTTCTCAGCCCATCTTTACTTCCTTACTGGTGAAAGTCTCTGTTCAGCTCCTTTACTCCATCTTTGCAGTAGGTCATTTGTTTTCTTCTTCTTTTTTGTTGTTAAGTAGTTTATATACTTCTGGATGTTAAACTCTGTCCGACATATCACTGTGAAGATTTCTTCCCACTCTGGGGTTTTCTTTCACTTCCTTTGATTGTTTCTTTCAATGTACAAAATCTCTTGGAGTTTTATGAGGTCCCAATTGTCAGCTTTGTCCTTATTTCCTGTGAAAGCTGCTGTTTGATTTAGAAAGTCTTTTCCTACACCTATGTCATGTAGGTTGTTACCAACTTTCTTCTTTATCACCTTCAGGGTTTTCAGGTTTCAGGTTGAAACCTTTGATCCACTTGAAGTTTAATAGAATTAAATCCCTACCTCTCAACCCTGTACAAAAATAAACTCTTTGGAGTTTATTTTTGTTACAGAGTGAGAGTGAGACGTAGGGGTTTAATTTTTTTCCTCTGCAAATGGTGATCCAGTTTTGCCAACACCATTTGCTGAAGAGGCCATTTTTCCTCCATTGAGATTATTTGGCCCCTTTGTCAGATATGAGGTGGCTGAAGTTATATGAACTCAAGTTTCGATCTTCAATTTTGTTCCATTGGTCAATGGGTCTGTTTTTTGTTTTTTTTTTTTGTTTGTCTTGTTTTTTTTTTGCCAGTACTAGGCTGTCTTTATGACTATAGCCCTGTAATACAGCTTGAAGTCTGGTAAAGTAATCCCCCCTGTATTGCACTTTTCACTCAGGGTCGATTTAGCTATTTGGGGTCTTCTGTTTTTCCACACAAATTTGTGGATTTTTTTTTCCAAGCCTGTGACAAAGCTCATGGGGATTTTAATTGGGATTGCCTTGACTCTGTATATTAATTTGGGTAGAATGGACATTTTTACTATATTAATTTTTCTAATCGATGAGCATGGGAGGTCTTTCCATTTTTGATGTCATTTTCAATCTCCTTCTTCAGGGTTTAAAAATTTTTGTTGTAGAGGTCTTTGGTGTCTTTGGTTAGGTTTATTCCCAGGTATTTTGTTTTATTTTATTTATTTTTGAGGTTATTGCGATTGGGAAGGTCTCCTTATATTCCTTCTCTAGTTGCTTATTGTTGATGTAAAGGAATGCTACTAATTTTTCTATGTTTATTTTGTATCCTGCCACTTTACTGAAACTTTTAATCAATTCTAGGAGTTTTTTGGTGGAGTTTTTAGCATCCCTTGGGTAAACTATCATATCAACTGCAAAAAGGGATAGTTTTACTATCTTCCAAATTAGTACTCCTTTAATTTCGCTTTCTCACCTTATTGCCCTAGCAAGCATTTCAAGCACTATATTGAAGAGGAGTGGTGATAGTGGACAGCCTTGCCATGTTCCTGCCTTTAAGGGGAATGCTTCCAACTTTTCTGCATTTAGGATGATGCTGGCCATGGATTTCTTGTATATGGCTTTGATTACATTGGGGAATGATCCCTCCAGTTCAATTCCCTCTAGGACTTTAAGCATGAAGGGATGCTGGATTTTGTCAAAAGCTTTTTCTGCATGGGTTGAGATGATTGTGTGGTTTTTGTCTTTCAGTCCATTTATGTGTTTTATGATATTTATTGACTTACATATGTTAAACCATCCCTGCATCTTTGGTATAATCCAACCTGGTCACGATGGATGATGTGGGTCTGTATGCAATTTGCAAGTATTTTGTTGAGAATTTTTGCATCTGTGTTCATTAGTGATATGGGTCTATAGTTTCCTTTCTTGTTTGTGTCTTTGCCTGGTTTCGGTGTTAGAGTGAAGCTGGATGCATAGAAGGAATTTGGGATGTTTCCCTCTGTTTGTATCCTTCTGAAAAGTTTGAGTAGTAATGGTTTTAAGACCACTTTAAATGTTTTATAGAATTCTGTTGTGAAACCATCTGGGCCTGGGCTTTTTTTAGGTGGTAGGCTTTTTATTACATCTTCAATTTCCTCAAGTATTATTGGTCTGGTTAAGCTGTCAATCTCTTCTTGATTAAGCTTTGGTGAATCCCAGGATTTCAGATATTTGTCCATTTCTCTTAGGTTTTCAAATTTAGTAGAATATAGGTTTTTGAAGTATTCTCATATGATTGTCTGGATCTTTTCTTTATCTGTTGTGATGTTCCCCCTTTCATCAAGAATGCTATTGCTTTGGAGTTGCTCTTTCTTTCGTTTTGTTAACTGAGCTAGAGGTCTGTCTATTTTGTTTATCTTTTCAAAGAAACAGCTTTTGGATTCATTGATTTTTGTATTGTTTTCTTTGTTTCTATTTTGTTGATTTCTGCTCTGATTTTTTATTTCTTCCTGTCTGTTGGGTTTAGGGTTCATTTGTTGTTGTCTCTCAAGTGTTTTTAGCTGCAGTGTTAGATCATTTATTTGTTCTCTTTCTGTTTTTTTAAATGTGGGCACTTAGGGCTATAAATTTCCCTCTTAGGACTGATTTTAATGTATTCCACAGGTTTTGTTGTGTTGTATTATCATTTTAATTTAGTTCCAGGAATGCTTTTATTTCATTCTTTATTTCTTCCCTGACTCACTCATTATTCAGGATTGTGTTTTTTAGTCTCCATGTGTTCTTATAGTTAGTAGGGCTTATCCTGGTGTTAATACTGAGCTTTATTGCACTGTGGTCTGATAAAATGCATGGAATAATTTCAATCCTTTTGTATTTGTTGATGTTTCTTTTGTGTCCCAGTATGTGGTCAATTTTGGAGAATGTTCTCTGAGGCACTGAATATAAAGTGTATTCTCTGGTGTTTGGGCAGAATATTCTGTAGATATCTGTAAGGTCCATTTGGTGTACTGTACTGTTCAGTTTTGATGTCTCTCTCTGTTTATTTTTTGTCCAGTTTACATATCCAAGGGACTCAGGGTGGTATTGAAGTCCCCCACTATTATAGTGCTGGGATTAATCTGTGTCTTGAGGTCTTGAGGTTTGTGTTTATAAAGTTTGGTGCACCAGAGTTTGGTGCATAAACATTTAAGATTGTGAAATCTTCCTGGTTAATTGTTCCTTTGATAAGGATATAATGGCCCCTTTGTCTTTTTTTTATAAATATTTTTTTTTAATTTTATTTATTTCTGTATGTGTATGAATGTACTGTCTGCATGCAGGTGTGTACACCCATGTCGTGCAATGCTGTGGAGGTCAGAAGAGGGTGTCAGATTCCCCTGGAACTAGAGTTCTCCTGGAATTGGAGTTTCAGATGGTTCTCGGCTGCCATGTGGGTGCTGGGGATCGAACCCAGGTCTTCTGTAAGAGTGGTCAGCACTCATAACCACTAGACCATCTCTCCAGCCCCAAGTCCTCTGTGTCTTTTCTGATTAATTTTAATCTGAGGTCTATTTTGTCTGATATTAGACTAGCTACTCCTGCTTGCTTTTTGGTACCATTTGCTTGGAATATTTTTTTTCCATCCTTTCACTCTAAGGTGGTGTCTGTCCTTGAGGGTGAGATGGGTTTCTTGTAGGCAGCATATAGATGGGTTCTGTTTCCCAATCCATTCTCCCAGTCTATGTCTTTTGATTGGGGAGTTTAGACCATTAATATTTAAGGTTATTATCAAGAGATGTGTGTTGTTTCCTTTCAACTTATTTTTCATTTGCATTCTTGGTCTAGGTATTTATTTACTCTGCTATACTTTTGTTAATTTCTCTCTTGAGTTGCTTAAGGATAGTTGCTCCTTTCCTCTGTTCTTTGAATTGCTTCAAGTATTTTCTGAAGTGTTGGTTTTTTTGACTTGTGTTCTTTCATTTTTTTATGTCATCAAAGATTTTTCTTGATCCTTCAACTATAATTGACATTTTGCATAGTAATGTGGCTTGGCATCTAAAGTCATTTAGCACTGGGAATACTTTGGTCCATGTTCTGCTGGCTTTCATAGTTTGCACTGAGAAGTCAGCTGTGATCCTGATGAGTTTCCCCTTATATGTAACTTGTTATTTTTCTCTTGTGGCTTTCAGTATTTTGTCCTTGTTTTGAGTATCTAGTGTTTATTCTTTTGAAGATCTGATCAATCCTGCTCTCTTGGGAGTCTTCTCCTTCCTCTATCCCTACAATGTGGAGGTTTGGTCTTTTCATAGTATCTAACATTTCCTAGTAGTTCCACTCTTGTGTTTTTAAAATTTTTTTTCATAATCTTTACTTGAGGTTTCTAGCTGTACTTTGTTATCCTGTAGGTCTGATATTCTTTTTCTGCTTCATCCATTCTGCTTCTGAGGATTTTCCCATCCTTTCCTGCTGATTGGATGAATGTTCAGTTTCCTTTTTCATTTCATCCTGTGATTTCTTCAGTATTTCCACTTCCCTTTGGAGCTTTTTATTCTCTTCTTTAGCTCCTTGCTTCACTGGTCAGTTTCTTTTTTCCTTTCAGCCTGAGATCTTTTCAGTGTTTCCACTTCCTTGTGGAGTTTGTCATTCTCTCCCACTAGTTCTTTTTGGAGTTTGTATTTCTCTTTCTCTAGTTCGTTTTGGAGTTTGTATTTCTCTTTCTCTAGTTCTTTTTGGAGTTTGTATTTCTCTTTCTCTTAGTTATTTTTAGAGTTTGTCAATCTCTTCATTTAGTTCTTTCCAGAGTTTATCATTCTTTCCTTCTAGTTCCTTCATGAGTTTTTCATTCTCTCCCTTTAGTTCTCTGATTTGTTCTTCATATTCTTTGAATATATCTACAATTGTTCTTCTAAGGTTGGTGTCTTGGTTTCTTTCCAGGGAGATCTTGTTGTTGGGATCTTCTACAGGACTGGTTGAGTTTGGTGGGGATTTATTTTTTTTTTAAGTTTTTTTTTTATTTTATTAATTTTATTTATTTATGTATGTGTATGAATGTACTGTCTGCATGCAAGTTTGTGCACCCGTGTCGTGCAATGCCGCGGAGGTCAGAAGACGGTCTCGGATTCCCCTGGAACTGGAGTTCTCCTGGAATTGGAGTTTCAGACGGTTCTCGGCCGCCATGTGGGTGCTGGGGATCGAACCCCGGGTCCTCTGTAAGAGTGGTTGGCTCTCTTAACCGCTAGGCCATCTCTCCAGCCCCGGTGGGGATTTATTATTAGCTTTTCCCATATTGTTGTTTTGCTGTTGTGTCTTTGGCATGAGGATTTGTTTTTTGTACCCCTTTGTTTGTTTGGCTTCTGTTGCTAATTTCAATGTTAATATGGAGGACTGGCTGGTCACTCAGTTTTCTTCCTGCTGGTTTCTTCCTCAGCTTTGGCTGTGCAGCTTAAAATCACTGACATTGCTGGATTGTCCCAACCACAGCAAACCACAGCACCAGCAGTTTATCCTCTCCACTACAGTACCAGTAGCTTGAGCGCATGCAGGGGTAGGAGGGTTTACTCCTTTGGCCCATGCCCCAGACCCCACCTGGCCACCAAATGTGTGTGCCACTGTCTGCCTCTCTATCCATGCACACAGTTCTTCTCTCTGGTTCTAGCAGTGAGCAGCAGATGCCCCAGGTGGGAAGCAAGCCTGTGTGCCAGAAACCCACCTGGCCGTGGAGTGTGTGCACCGATGTCTGTCTTGCTTGATTTCTAACAAAGCACATTTGAACACACACATATCATCTCATATTAAGTGTTTGACTTTCTTGACCAAATAGATTTGATTTTTGTCTTGTTTTGGATTTTTGAGACAGGATCCCTCTGCAGCCCGTCTGGCCTAGAACTCACTATGTAGGCTTCAAGATCACAGAGATACACCTGCCTCTACCACCCAAAGGGTGGGATTGAAGGTGTGAGCCACAACTCCTGGCTTAATTTATTTTTTAAGCATGTTTTAATAACATATTTTAATTATATAATAATGGGTTTATATATTATTATGACATTTTCATACATGTACATATGATACATTCACTGTTACCAGTTCTTTTCCTCTCCTCCTGTAAATTCATTTCCTCTTCTCAAACTACCCTCCTCTTCAATGTTTAAACTTCTTCATTTGTGGTTTTTGTGGTGTGTGTGTGTGCATGTGTGTGTGTGTGTGTGTGTGTGTGTGTGTGTATGCACACCAATGAGTTTCATTAGGGTTGCTTACAGAAGCTTTGATGGGAGTTCATTTCCAGCTGTACAGGAAAGCATCTTTCCAGTGATACAGCACTGAAGAAAATGTCCTTCAATCTCCCATCAACCATTAACAACACACCAACCTTGAAGGAGGGGAGGGGTTCCATGGCCCATCCTCTTTCTATGGCCTGGCAATAACAGTTGCTGTAAGTTCAAGAGCACATCAGCCATGCCATGCCAAGAAGCCAGCATTCCACAACTGTTCTTTCCTTCCTTCAGGCCTTGTATTCTTCCTGTTCCTTCTACCATGTCCCCTGAGCCTTGGAAGGGGTACTGTAGATTTCCCAGTTATGAGACTTCCAACAGTTCTTTGTTCTCTGTACTTTGACCATATATGAATCTCTTTAGTCATTGCTGATGACTGTTTAAATAAGCTTTTCTGACCAAAGCTAATAATTACAGTCATCTATGTGCAAAAATCTTGTTATTTATAAGATAATTTAACAAACTCATCATGCTCACTTAGCAAGACAACAGCAGTTCCCCACTAAGACCTATGACCACCACCCCAGTCACAGGCTTTGAGTGGAGTTTACAGCACCAGACATGAATTCCCTTCTTTGGAGAATATATCAAATCCAATCAGAATGTGGTTGCTTCCACTATTGTACTAGTGGGCTCATCTTGCTTGATGGGTTCCTATAGTTGCACACAGGGTCCCCTTCTGAGTAAGACTGCTGAGTATGAGTGTCCTTCAGTGTCCTTCACAGCACCTCCAGCACTCCGATGGTAGACAGCAGGGAGGAGGCTTCCAGCGCAGTTCCAGCTTGATTTCTCTACTTCCTGCAACCAAGATATACTGCAACTTCAGCAATAGGCTCTTATGCACTTCTCGTGGGAAATAAACAACCAGAACAATTGGTTGTATTATTTCGGGGTTGCTCAGGGGCCTCTCTGGCTAACAGCTCATGGGGAGGTACCCGACCCATGGTACTGGGATTTTTGTTTAATAAAATATATAGCTTCTAGGAGCACTTTATCTACCCATACAAGTTACCACTACTTACTCTTCTTTTTAACTTTTAGATTAGCTTACTAAATATGGGATTATGTTATGGCTTTTTAATACATCATTGGTTTTAGTTGATTCTTCCTTCCACATTCTCCTTTTCTCTAGTACTTTGCTCCCTGCACACTTCAGCTTTTCCATCCCAGGTTCCATTTTTAATATTTTGCTAAAAGCTAAGCATGGAAACTTTACCAAGTAAGAACAAAAGCATCTGGGTGTTGCTCCCATTTAGGGGAATTTATCAGAGTTTACACAGGCTTGGGTTATGTTTAAGTTCCTAACAGCCAAAGCTAAGAGAACTCACTAAACACTATGTGTACTGAAAATACCCCTAAATAGAATGCCCTGCAAATAGAGCTACATTTGCTTCGTGCACTGGTTATTCTGGACTTTTTTGAACAAGCTTAAAAACAAGACTTAGAGATCAGTTTGTTCTAAAAATTCATCAACTACGGGGCTGGAGATATGGCCTAGCGGTTAGGAGTGCCGACTGCTCTTGCAGAGGACCCAGGTTCAATTCCCAGCACCCACATGGCAGATGAGAACTGTCTTTAACTCCAGTTCCAGGAGAATGCGACACCCTCTTCTGACCTCTGAGGCATTATACGACACGGGTGCACCAACCTACATGCAGACAGTATGTTCATATACATTAAAAAATAATTCATCAACTACAGAGCAAGAATAATTCCCTGTTCTTTAAGGATGGACATGTGTAGGAACTTCTCTTGCTATGAGCAAGTACAGTGTGATCCTGCTAAGGGAAGGGGAGCACAGTGACCATTTGTGGTCACTATGGGGAACTGACCCCTCGGCACAGAGGTCAGTCGGTTACTTTCATAACCCAACCTGAGGGGTACTTCCATCTCAGGTCCTTAGCGTGGGAAACAATGTATCCCGTCTGGCCACACTTTCCCACCTGCCCAAAGACTGCTAGTTCCTGGACTGGAATTTCAGGCTGATGGTTGATGGCCTATCTTCAGCCTATACCCACTCACGATTCAATTCACAGGGTGGTGACCTGATATGTCTCTGTCCAGCCTTACACTAGCTTACCAGGCTGGTGATCTGATAGACCTCTGTCCAATCCACTAGCCACTGACACTCAAAATCTCAAACTATATACCCGCAAAAGAGCAGACTGGAAATTCTGTGTAATGATGGTAATGGAGAATTCTATTTGCCTACTGCAAGTCACTTTTATAAGCAAAATGACGTCAGCTTCCAGAGCCAATCACAGACCCCCAGTTTCCCACCACTGTATACTGGTGCTCTGCCCAGCATCATGTGCCTGGGCCACATTGGTTGCTCCCTCTTGGGGCAGGGTCAGAGGACTGCCTCAGGGATGCTAGCTGAGAACTAGCCCCTAATTCAAACTGGGTCTTCCCAAAGACATGTATCTTCAATTAGATAATAATGTAAGAAACAGTGATGTGTTCAATTAATAGCTACTAAATAATAGGTCAGAGTCCTAACCGAGGGAGACAAGCAAAAGTTAGGAATGGAAGATGATAAAATTTCTAACTAAGAACATTAACAGTAATTAGAATTATGCTCAGTGTTTTAGAGAAAATACTAGAAGAAATAAGAATTGTAAGTAATACATCCGGTGAGGCTGATATCAGAGGATAATAATCTATGAATGGGATACATGGCAAATTAAACTACAGGCAAAAGTCAGTGAATTCAAAAATTTAAAGCGTAGAAATAAAAATTATATAATTTGAGGCCAGAGATTAAACTAACAACAGACACACTCATACAAAGAGGCATAAATATAATTATTAACTTACTAGAAATCAATAGTAAATAAAATGTCTCAACAGTCAGAAGATATATGAAAGAAAAGGAGTGGAAAGTATAAAAACTGATGAAAGATATAGTCTGACATCTAACAGGAAATGAGACCAGCCAGAAGACAGTGGAACAACGATTATTAAACAGCAAAAGACAATAGCAAACCTAGAATTCTGTAGCCAGCAAAATCCTCTTTCAAATGGAAACCAGAACAGAAGAAATTTAGACTTTTCAGGAACAAAACAACTGGGTGGGTATTTGTTACCAGATCTTACTACAATAAAGATACCCTTCAGATTGAAGAAATGACGTCACACGGAAATTTAGGAATACACAGAAGAAAGAAGTGTGCTGAGGTGCTTAACACATGAATAACTGCAAATGTTTTCCATCATTTTATGATTTATTTAAAAGATACTTGAGCCTGAGAAGGAGCCAGTAAAATCAAGAAAGGAGAAAATCACAAAGATTAGCCTCATATATATTCCTTTAATGGAGGCTTGAGGATGTTGACACTTGTGAGGGAGATAGATTTGCCACCTTCATGAATGGGACCAGAAATCTTGGGAGGCAATTTCTTTTTTTTTTTTTTTTTTTTTGGCTTTCGAGACGGGTCTCCCTGTAGCCCCAGCTGTCCTGGAACTCACTCTGTAGATCAGGCTGGCTTTGAACTCACAAAGATCTGCCTGCCTCTGCCTCCCAAGTGCTAGGATTAAAGGCGTGCGCCACCACGCCTGGCGGGAGGCAATTTCTTATCCTGTGGCTTCAATTTCCAAATTGAAGCTAATGGGATTTTTCTTCTATTTTTTTTATTTATCTTTGTATGAGTATGAATGTACTGTCTGCATGTAGGTTTGTGCATCCGTGTCATGCAATGCCACAGAGGTCAGAAGAGGGTGTCGGATTCCCTGCAACTGGAGTTAAAGACGGTTCTCAGCCGCCATGTGGGTGCTGGGGATTGAACCTGGGTCCTCTGCAAGAGCAGTCAGCGCACTTAACTGCTAGGCCATTTCTCCAGCCGCAAGGGGATTTTTCATGCTCGATATTCATATTTTGTTAATACTTTGCCAAAGTGCATACTATCAACTGGCAAGGGAAATACAAGGAAGACGTCTTCACTTGGATACTGGTAGGGTCATATGGGTCCCATGGTTCTTTATTATGGTGCAGGTTTGAAGTGGTGTCAGTGTTAACTACAGAGCTCTGAGACCAGTATTCACACTTCAGCATCAGTGGCCCTTAAAAATATCCTGTCAGAACACTAACTTTCACTTTTATCATTACATTATAGAATTTTCATTATAGAGAAGACAATTTCCTTGATAGTTTAAAATGACTTGTGCTTAGCATCAAGCAAAATAAAAAGGATATATTTCATAATGCAAGCATATTCTTTTTATACACTGAATTCATTCTTGGGTAAAGTGAATCCAGAATTGGCAAATACAGAAAGATCACTGTGGCTTATTGGCCACCAGCCTAGCCCAAAACAAAAGAAAGAAAAACACTCCACAGTCAGAGAGACCCTATCTCAAGGGGATGAGCCAGAGATAAATCTATGGGTATAACACAATTTTCCACATTCTGTTATCCAAATTTGATAAAATAATAGAATGCATTCTACCACCCCTCCCTGGAAGCCTTCCCATTGGATGACCATTTATATGTTTCCTGACTTGCCTGGATTTTCAAATTCAAACATGGATATATAGGATTTCAAAGCTTGCATCCAGCTATGAGATCTTTCTGGGTCTGGGTTATCTCATTCAGTATGATTGTTTCCAGTTCCATCCATTTACCTGTATGTTTCATAATTTCATTTCTTAAGAGCTGAATACTATTCCATTGTGCATATGTACCACACCTTAATTATCTGTTTATCAATTGATGGACATCTCAGTTGTTTCCAATTTCTGTCTATTATGAAAAAGGCAGCAATGAACATGGATGAAAGATATTTCTGTAGTAGGGTATAGAGTTTTGGGGGTATATGCCCAAGAGTTGTATGGCCGGATCATATGATAAATCAATTTTGAGATTTTTTTTTGCAGACTCTCTGCACTGATTTCTGTAGTGGCTGCCTCAGTTTACACACCCAGCAAGTAGGTAAGAGGTCCACTTTCTCTACTTCTGTGCCAGCTTTTGTCATTATTTGTATTTTCTATCTTAGCCATCCTGAATGGCTATGATCAAATCTCAGAGTGGTTTGAAACTGCATTTCTCTCATTGTTAAAGCTATTGAAGACTTTAAAAAATATTTGTCAGCCATTTACATTTCATCTTTAGAGTGAAATAAAGGGGGAGAAGAGAATAATAAAGTAGGAAGAGTTAAATGGGATGAAGAATGGGAGGGCAAGGCAGAGGAGAGAACATGGAGAGGGATAAGTAACGCTAAAGACATTTAGAAAAAGCCACATGGAAACCTACCACTATAGAAGCCTCTTAAAGTATATATATATATATATATATATATTATATATATATATATTATATATATGTCATATATATAATATATATATATATTATTCCTAAAAGAGATGAAAAAGAATTAATTTATAGTAGGCAGACATTGCCCTTAGTATATACTATAGGCTAACAAAATAAAACTCCAATGCTAGGGATGGACTCCTTCTCTTGAAGGTGTTAACCAGAGGTTAACACTACAAGCCATTGCCCCTGCACTTGGTTACCCACCAGAATTTGATAATAAGGCTCAATTTCTGAAGCCACTACATAAATGAACTGTAAAACAAACAAGGAGAGATCAAACTGATGCTGACTTCAGAGCCTCATCTCTACTAGCTAGCGTTCACTGTGCTAGAAGGTGCTACACATGCTACTTGTAGGGAAAAATAATCAGCCTTACCATGTTATCAGTTGTGAACTGCAACAACTGTCCTGACAGGGCAGGTCTGCCCATGCAAAACTGGCACAAATATTGTGGGACTAATCAACTGCCAAGTTAGATTTCAAGTCCACTTCATAAGATGGAACCCAAACATGATAATGATATCAATCAGACTTAGGAATCTCAGGATAGATATGTCATAGGAAATACAGGAGAGCCTAATACTAATTTTCTACTAAATAGTTATAGGATTAAACTAACTCCTAATGACTTACTGTTATACTCATAGATTCATGCATCTTTCAACTTCCACCAGAGATGTTTCTTCATGCAGCAGATGCTGGTTAACACAGAAGCCCACAACTGGCCAATGTGAAAAGGACAAGTGGCTATGGAGTGTTTATCCCTGATTGGACACCAGCATCAAACTTCTGTCTGCCTCCCAAGGCTCAGAGATCATTGCAGAAGAGGAAGAAGAAAGACTGTAAGGGCCAGAGCTGGTGGATGATGACCAAGAGAAAGCAGACTTCCAGACAGCTGGTTATTTACTTGTGTGAGCTCACAGCAATGGTGACAGCGTGCACCAGTCCTGTGCAAGCTCAGAGCAGACGGAATCCCAGCACGGACACGGGGAAGTAGACAGGAAACCCCCATCCCACTCAGGGGACTTTTGGTAACTGATGGCTGCTGGGAGGGGGAGAGACAGTCTCTTTCAAGGATTGGACTCTAGGTAGGTTAACCAGGCTTCAGTGAATAGAACTATCAAAGAGGCCCCCCAAATGATTGCATGTGATCAGTTAACATCGGTAAATATCTAGCTTGAAAGACAGAGAGACAGAGCTGGAGAGATGGCTCAGAGGTTGTAAGAGCATTGGCTGTTCTTGCAAAGGACCTGGGTTCAGTTCTTAGCTCCCGCATGAAGGTTAATAACCATCCATAACACTCTCTCCTGGCCTCTGTGATCATTGCATGCATGTAATGAACTTAAATACATGCAGGCAAGACACTTATATGCATTAAAAAATTTTAAAAGAGACAGAAAAGTTAAAAAAATGAGCAAAGTAAGGCATGAGAGATGGCATTAACTGCTGATGATTGATGCTGTGTATTTCTTTCTTTTTTTTTTTTTAAATTAGTTTTTATTGATGCTTTGTGCATTTCATACATTTTTCCAATTCAGTTCAGGCTTATTTCCCTTTCCCTCCCCCCCACCCCCACCCCATCCCAGATCATGCATTCTGCCATAACTGTCCTGCATCTTTCTCTCAGTTTTTTTTTTTTTTCATTTTTAGCTATAAGTGATAATCCATGAGTACAAGCTTCCTTCATGCAAAACCTATCTGCAGGCTGTTGTGCCCAAACACCTACAGCCCCACCATCCAGTGGGGGGTGACAGGTTGTTTGTTCAATCAAGTTGATCAAATGAGTGTCCAGACTACATTGCTGTAGTTTCACCATTCACCCCAATCGCAGCCCTTACATTCTACCACGCCCCCTCTTCCGCAGGTTGTTCCCTAGGCTTAGAAAAGGGGCACAGGTGGATGAGAGGTAAAACAGTCCACTCTCTCTGGAGCTGTTGACTTGGACTCTGGTCAATTCTGGCTGTTTCCTTTCATGGGCTGACAGTTTGTCCAGGAATAACCTTTCGATCCTACTAATGAAGAACAAGCAATTAGATATATAGGTATTTAATCAGCACTAATAGTTATGGTAGGTTACTTTAGCATAGACACATGTTTGGATATGTTAATCCATGAATTACAATTTTCCCCCCTGTTAAATATGACAGGGTCTTACTGTGGCTTATAACATCTCCTAACCTGTAGAGGATGTAAGCTTGTGGCATCAGCCATGGGTTATTTCTCCAAGGGGAGAGCCAATAGCCAATTAGATTTGGGATATACAGGCATATGGCTGCCTCTGCTGCACAGTATTTCCAGGCAGGTGAGGTGTAGCTGGTGCTGACGGTGGAGTCTTGCTTGACTCAGGGAGACCCATATTTGCTTTATTGGTTTAGTGGCCTTTGGTAACACTCTCTGGCATTCCAGAGGCCATCTGTACACTTGCATGTGTGGTCTCAATACATCCCTCCCATGTTAACGTCAGGTCTTCGGCAGCAGGGTCTTATTGCCTCTCCTCTTGTAGGTATCCCAACTTAGAGGCAAGGAGCCCTTACCTTTTGTGGGGCCTTGGATCCCCTGGCCAACATCCACCTGGTAGAACAATCCATTGCTGATGTCAGAGCTCCTGTATTAATATATTTTGCCTGAGTGCATAGCCCTAGGACTTTAGTATTATATTTGGTTCTGAACTGAGAGTAATCCCTTCCACAGTTCCCATGTCTAGTAGTCAATTAAAGAAAGCAGTTTTACCGGTTTTATAAGAGATTACCTCTAGGAATACAGAAATGCTATGAGTAGTCACATGTTAAGAAATTTGAATGTTGACATGAAATTAAAAAATTCCTTCCAAACACATATTATAAAATCTATTCAAGGGGATAGTGAGATGAGTTGGCGGTTAAGAGCACTGGCTGTTCTTACAGAAGACCCAGGTCTGATTCTTAGCACCCACGTGGCAGCAAACAACCTCCTATAACTCCAATTCTAGGGAATCTAATGCCCTTTTTTGACCTCCGCAGGCATTGAATGACATGGGTGCACCTACCTACATGCAGACAATACATGTGAGATAAAAATAATAAAATATTAAAAAATATTCAAGGATTAAAATTCTGCATACCTTTTGCCAATTTAAAAAATTTAATTTATATTTTAAAATCTTTTCACAGATAATGTACAAGCAGATCACTTGGCTGCTTTACATCTATCTCTAATGCCAGTGGAAAAGAAAATGCCAAATAGACAAAAAATGATTCCTAACTCTTTATATGAGGCTTAATTTCTCAGACATCAAATCTGATTTGCACCTTGTTAGAAAGCAGCCACTAAGCTAATATTTCTTAGGAGTTCAGATAAACAAATTCTTTGATAATGAAAAATTGAATGTATTAACATATGAAATAATGTCATAAAAATCTTGCCTGTCTATGGATTATAAGGTGGATTTAACATTTAAAACTTACTCTGTATAAGTAATCTATCAACAGAATAAGGAATAGACACATGATAACCCAATTGATGGAGAAAAGAACATATAAGGAAATTCAAGACTCATTCATAAGAAATATCAGTCACTAATTTAGGAATTGAATGGAATTTCTTCGTTGATAACGTAAAGCTAAAAGTACTGTCAGTATTCATGTGATAAAAAGAAGGAATACTATAAAAGCGAGTTTAAACCTTAGGGACAGAGGGATGAAGGAAGAGTGGTTTGTGGAGGTTAACTAAAGCTAAGGATGTAGGAAAAAGTCAAATGGTAACTTACTACTTCATAAACTAATTAAAATTAATTTAAAAATGTTTGAATGAAGGTACCCTGCAAGGTTTCATAATGCTTATTCAAGAAGGTATGGGGTATTAAATAAAAATCCCAATGTCATTTGTAGGATATTTATCTGTGAGTTTGTTGGCTAGGATGGCCTTCGAGTCCCCCTGCCCCTCACAAATAGGTTATTATTATTGTGCTTAGTTGTTCACAAAAACTAGATGATAAATTATTGCTATAGACACCTCACACTTTGCATGCAGGGTAGAGAAATCAAGCTGGATTTGAACTTGAAGTTTCCCTGCTGGATAGCTTAAATAGTGCTGGAAGTTGCTATGGAGGCTGGGGGAGAAAGCCCATAAATGATCTTACTCTGTTGTGGACCTTGCTTGCTACAACACTGACCTGCCAGATAAGGTATGTCCAAAATTGTGTTCTGATTGGATTTGAGGCCTGATCCATAAAAGAGAATTCATAACTAGTGCTGTGGACCTGGTCAAAAGTCCATGGCTGGATTGTTCATAGGCTCTAGCAGTAAGGCTACTGCTTCTGGTTTGGTAAATGGGCATGATGTCAAACTACTTAAATTTGTGTGTTTATATGTGTAGACTAGTGCTGAGCTCAGCTTCAGAGAAGCTGCTTTAGCAGCTAATGATGGTTAATGCGCTCATGGCTGGTCAAGGCCCTGAGAATAAGTTACTGTTGAGTGTTCAGTCCTCAATGAAACATCTGTGATTACCCTCTCAACAACACAGGGAGCAACACAGGAAGAAGGGACAGAAGGAGTATAAGAACTGTGCAATGGATTATTGTTTCCTAGGCATCATGTGACTATTCCACTCAGGAACTCACAGAGGCTGTGGTTCCCTGCACAGTTCCTGCAACAGGAATGGGACCATCGACATCCAGTCATAGATGGGAAAGAACTCATGGGGCCTAGCCCCTCTGTAGGAATTATTGGCAGTTGATGACAGCTGGGAGCTGTCATTGCATTTAGAGATGTATCCACTAATGTGTTTTCCAGTGGATAGCTCCATATCCATGGCCATCTGGGTGCCCCTGGTTAAATTCAGTGAGTCCTCAAACAAAAACAAAACAAAAGACATGAGGTGGGGGAGATTTCTTAGGATGAGAGTGGGCTTGGGAGAGTAACAAGAGAGAATGGCATGGCGCATGTGAACAGAATGCATTATGTATGTGCATGAAACTGTCAAAGAATAAATTAATTAAACCAAGAACTAAAGCAGCTAATATCATAGTGAGTATCAAAGGCTGGGAGCTCCCCTTCAGCTGGGAAGCAGTGAGAAGATATGTACTGTCACTGCTTCTATTTAACATTAGAAGCTCATGCTTCTATCAGAACATTGGAAGAAGTAATATCCAAGACATGCATATTGGGGAGGAAATGTAAAACTTTTATTTCCAGATAGCATGCCTATGTATAAAGAGTGTCCTTTTTAGTCAGGCATGGTGGTGCATGCCTTTAATCCTAGCACTCGGGAGACAGAGGCAGAGGCAGGTCTACAGAGTGAGTTCCAGCACAGCTGGGGCTACAGGGAGACCCTGTCTCGAAAAAAAAAAAAAAAAAAAAAAAAAAAGAAACCAATGAAAACTGATCATATCAATACAGTGTTGAGCAAGGTCCCAGAGAACAATAAAATCAATAAGATTGAATTTCTGACTACTAGCATTGAGAAACTGGAAAATATTGTTGAAAACATTTCATGTGTAATAGCACTAAATGTGACTTATAGAAAGTCATTTAATAATACAGGTGACAAACCTGCACCAAAACACTCAGGATATTACAGAAAGCGATTAACAAAAGTATAAATAAATGCCAAATTTGAGTATATTAAGTTTGGGTATGCTTGTAAGATGCTCATTCTCTCAAAGTCAAAAATCAACAAAACTACCATCAAGTTTTCAGTAAGCTGGTATTTTTATTTTGGAACTTGACTCTAAAATGGTTTTGGAATCCCCTTGTTAGCTGTTTGGGCTATATACTCTCCTTCATGGACTTTAAAGCCTGTGTGGTGCAAACAGCTATACCCCAGAGAGGGTCCCTGTTCTCAGTACTCCCACCCAGGGTTAGGAGTGACTCCAGGAACAGTCCTCTTGTGGAATTAATCCACATGAAGTGAAAGGTTTAGCTCCGCAAGGATGCAGATCTATTTACATTTCATAATGAAATGAAGAGGAGGAATTTTAAGAATGTAACAGATTGACCTAGAAATTCTGGTGGTATGCTCAGGATCTGTTTACCCCAGTAAGAGCCATCATCCATTAAGATCATTCAAGTTGAGAACATGCCACAGGACCAACACCCTGTCCACAGGCCAGGGCTACTTTCCTTTCTTCTGAGATAAATGCTCAAAAGCTTTTTAAGACATGTTCCACCACAATGCTCCTTTTGGCACGATTGGCTGTTTCTGAGGATTGTTAAGAGGAATATTTGTAAGAACTGCTTACATTGCAAAAATTTCTCTATAGTATTTCATCATTAATAATTGTGGTTTCTTTCTATAACAACTTTCTGAAACAACTGCTTTCAGAAACGGAGACTTCATTAACATTCCTCTGTCTTGCTGAGTCTTCCACCGTTCTCAGCAGCCAGCCACATTTCCAAAAGGCTGGAAGATCAAAATTCTGTATTTCTATGTGACTACAGCCTACATTCAGACCACATGGGTCTGCATTCTTGCTTCTGAAGCAGAAAACCAGCAAGGATTTGCTCTCTGGTTAGAGCTCCCTTGTTAGTAGAGCAGTGGCTATTTTCTCCATTCATTCAGTCAAGTTAAAAGTTTTTCCCCAGAACAGAAAAATGTACAAGGATGTAGTGGTGGGAGTGATCTAATTGTTTAATCTACAATCTATAGAATTATACTTCAACTTATAAAAATAGATTCTTGAAAAAATAGGTTAATAAATTGAAGGAATTGAAGTAAATATATAGACCAAAGTCAAAGTTTATATCGACATCAATTACCTTTTTTTATTGATGCTTTGTGTATTTCTTTTTTTTTTTTTATTGATGCTTTGTGCATTTCATACATCATTTTCCAATTCAGTTCAGGCATATTTCCCTTTCCCTTCTCCCCCACCCCCCCCAACCGAGATCATGCATTCTGCCATAACTGTCCTGCATATTTCTCTCAGTTTTTTCCCCCATTTTAGCTATAAGTTATACATCATGAGTACAAGCATCCTTCATGTAAAACCAATTTGCGCTGTTGTGCCCAAACCCCACAGCCCCACCTTCAGCGGGGGGTCAGTTGAATCAATCGGAGGGTCCAGACTACTTGCTGTAGTTTCACCATTCACCCAACATCAGCCCTTACATTCTCCACGCCCCCTCTTCCCAGATTGATTCCCTGGGCTTTAGAAAAGGGCAACAGGTGGATGAGAAGCCGAACAGTCCACTCTCTCTGGAGCTTTGTCTTGGACTCTGGTCAATTCTGGCTGTTTCCTTTCATGGGCTGATAGTTTGTCCAGGAATAACCTTTCGATCCTACTAATGAAGCACAAGCAATTAGATTATAGGTATTTAACAGCATTAATAGTTTATGGTAGGTTACTTTGGTATAGACACATATGTTTAGTTATATGTTATCCATGAGTTACATTTTTTCTGTTAAATATGACAGGTCTTCTGTTGGCTTATACATCTCCTAACCTGTAGAGGATGTAAGCCTTGTGGCATCAGCCGTGGGTTTTTCCTCGAAGGAGAGAGCCAATAGCAATTAGATTTGGGATATACAGGCTTATGGCTGCCTCTGCTGCACAGTTTTCCAGGCAGGTGAGGTGTAGCTGGTGTTGAAGGTGGGTCCTTGCTTGGACTCAAGGAGACCCCGATATGCTTTATTGGTTTTTGTTTAGTGGGCTTGGAAACACTCGTCTGGTGTTTCACAGAGGCCATCTGTACACTTGCATGTGGGTCTCAATACATCTTCCATGTTAACATCAGGTCTCAGCAGCAGGGCCTTATCGCTCTCTTCTTGCAGATATCCCAGTTTAGAGGCAAGGAGCTTTACCTTTGGTGGGCCTTATAGTCCGCTGGCCAACATCTCCCTGGTTAGAATAATCATTGCTGATGTCAGAGCTTCTGTATTGATTATATTTGCTTAGATGGCATAGATTAAGGAGACTTTAGTATTATTTTGTTCTGAACAGAGAATAATCCCTTTTCACAGTTCTTATGTCCTATTAGTCATAAAGAAGGCAGTTTACCATTAAAAGAGACAGCAGAAAAAATAGTTGTCTCTAATTTACAGGTTGGAGAGCACATCTCATCATTCGTCATATTCTCTCTTGTTCTGGGGGGGAGGCAAGGAAGTCTCTCAATCAGAACTCCCTGTGGCACCTAGATGGTAGGTATCTTACCAGAACTCCATGTAATAGTTGTTACAGTAGGGGTCGATGTGGGCCCTGTCCATGCTATCTGAGGCATTCTTTTCGATGTTCAGATGGGTCAACCCCCCGTTGGCACCTCTGGCAATCCTACCAATGCAAACTGTATCTCCTTCTCTCCCCAGACGTCAAGCTGGGACATCCTGTCCATTGGAACACACAAATCCCTTCCCATAGTTTAGTTTCAAGATTTGAACTGTAAGGTTTTTTGACGAGAAGGTTTTCATGTCTATTCTGTACCCCCCCTTTTTTTAACATTGAGTCTCCAGAGACAGTTAGTATTTACATAGCTATAGGGTGGAATCGAAGTTGCTCAAGTTTCATCAAATTTATCCATGTTGTTTTGGGTGACTTAATATGATTACTTGGGAGAGCAAACTTAATATTTTCTGTTAAATCATCTTAAAGAGAAGCTACAAGTTAGATATTAGTCAACAGAGAAACCTGTAGGTAACATTTGTATGTGCCAATCCCAAGAGTTATGCTCTACCCAAAACTTTATTGTAAAACAAATGGGACCAACAGCAATTTATATCTCCATTTAACTCGGATGCATTACGTTTTATCCGAGTCTGTAAACCCAAATAGTTGTTTAATATATACAATTTACTTTTACTAAGTTCCTAAAACACCATGTATCCTGTAAGATCATGTCTAGGCAAAAGTGGGTACTTCTTGATTCACGTCAATTAAATGTACATTAATCGAATATACACTCGTGTCCCTCACCCACCCCTTCCCCCGTCCCAATTCACCATTTTGTCCATTTTCTGATGCAGTCTTTCTGTTGTGTTCTTTTACTACGCATTCCTCTCCACGAGAAAAATTTTATATCTGGGTTATTGGTATTAGCATCCACTATGAGGGACACCATTTGTTGTTTGTTTTTCTGGGACTTGTGTTACTTCACTTAAAATAATGTCTTCAGCTCTATCCATTTTACCTGTAAAGTTCATGATGTTGTCCCTCTTTACCCTGCATAGAACTCATTGTATCTACATGTACACATTTTCTCTATCCACTCGTCAGTTGAGGGGCCCTGGGCTGGTTCCAGCTTTTTGCTATGTGAAAGAGCTGCAATAAACATAGCTGTGGCAGATTTCAGAAGATGTGTCCTTGTGGGTATATCCCCAGGAGTGGGTTATGACTGGGTCAAATGGAAGGGTCTCTTATGAGTCTTCTTAAGGGTTTCCACCCATTGCTTTCCTATGGCCTGTACCAGTTTCATTCCCACCAGCCAATGGGCTGAGGGTTCCCCTTTCTCCCAACCTCTCCAGGCACTTGGATCCATTTGTTTTCTTGATCCTAAGCCAGTCTTATTGGGTAAGGTATATCTCAAAGTGGTTTTAACTTGCATTTCCTTAAATCATAGAGATGTTGATATTTCTTAAGATGTTTCTCAGCCATCTCTTTTCTCTCTGTGAACGTTTCTATTCAGATCTTTCTCCATCTTGAGTGTTTATTTGTTTTCTTCTTCTTTGTCTTTTTGAGTAGCTTGATACCTCGGAATTAATGCTTGTCGATGTGTCTGCAGTGAAGGTTTCCTTCCACTCTGTGGGTTTCTCTTCACTTCCTTTATTGTTTATTTTGATGTTACAGAAGCTTTTGAGATCAGGAGATCCCCATTTTTCAATTGTTGATCTTATTTCTTGTTGCGGCTGCCTTGTCTGATGTAGGAAAGCTTTTCCTACACCTATGTCTGTAGTCTGTTTGCCACAGTTTCTTCTTCTATCACCTCCAGAGTTGGGGGTTTCAAACATTGAGATCTTTGGTCCCAGGAGTTGACTTTCTGTTACAAGGTGAGATGGTAGGGGTTATTAATTTCATTCTTCTACAAGTGTTGTGATTCCAATTTTGCCAGCACCCTTGCTGAACGAGTACTGTCTTTCCTCCATTGGTCTTCTTGGCCCCCTTGTCACAATATGCAGGTTGGCTGAAATTGTACTGAGCTCAGGTTTGGATCTTCACGTTTATTCCTATTGGTCAATGTGTCTGTTTTTGTGCCCGTACCAGGCTGTTTTTATGAATATAGCCCTGTATATAGTTTAGTGAGTTTGATGTCTGGTTATAGAATCCCCCTGTATTGCTCTTTTCACTCACGGGTTGCTTTGGCTATTCGGGGTTATTTTGTTTTTCCAAATTGAAATTGAGGGTTTTTTTTTCCAAGCCTGTGAAGAATTTCTTGGGATTTTGATTGGATTGCAACTAAATCTGTACACTAGTTTGGGTTGAGGATGTAGAATTTTACTATATTTATTTTCCCAATCATGAGCATGGGAGGGTTTCATCTTCTGATGTCTTCCTCAATTTCACTTTTTTCAGGTGGTAACATTGTTTTGTTGTAGAGGTCTTCGTGTCATTGGTAGGTTTGTTCCTAGGTATTTTATGTTTTTGAGGCTATTGTGGAGTGGGAAGGTTTCCTTTAGTCCTTCTTCAGTTGCTTGTTGTTTGGGTTTGCTAAAGAAAGGCTAGATATTTCTTCTCGTACCCGCTTTATTTTGTATCCTGCACTTCACCCAAAGCTCTTCATCGTTTCTAGGAGTTTCTGGTGGAGATTCTTGCACTCCTTAGGTAGACACTCATATCATCAGCAAACGTAGGTATAGCTTGACTTTCCTCTTTTCCCATTAGAACTCTTTATTTCCTTTTCTTGCCTTATTGCCCTAGCAAGGGTCCCGCCTTATGACAGAAAGTGAATGGGAGTGGTGACAGGGGCACAGCTTGCCCAAGTTCCACCTTTAAGGGATGCTTCTGTCATTTCCCCATTTAGGTGATATTGCTATGCGTCTTGATTTGTTTGGTTACTTTTATTACCGCGGAATTATCCTTCAGACCAATTCCCCCAGGACTTTAAACATGAAAGTATGCTGGATTTGTGAAAGCTCTTTCTCGCATCAATTGAGGATGATTGTTGGTTTTTGTCCTTCAATCCATTGCTATGTTTGATGATGTTTTTGATTTTCATATGTTGAACATCCCTGCATCTCTCTGGTATGAATCCACTTGGTCATGTGGCGATCTTCTTGATGTGAGTCTTGTATGCGATTTTGCCAGAATCCTTTTATAATTTTGATTGTGTTTCATTAGGGAGATGGGTCATAAGTTCTCCTTTTGGTGTATCTTTCCCTGCTTTGGTAGTAGCATTGCTGGCTTATCGACAGGATTCGGGGAGAAGCCCCTCCGCTTGTCATCTTCTAAACAATTTACAGTTAATAATGGTTGTGTCTTTTCGAAATATTTTATAGCATTTCTGCCGTGGAACACCATCCGGGCCTGGGCATTTTTTGTTGGGAGGCTGCTTATTACCATCTTAGATTTCTTCCTTTAGTCCTATTGGTCTAGTTAGACGTCTATCTCTTCTTTGTTTGATATTGAGGTTGGGGGAATTCCCGCATTTTCAGATCTCATCATTTCTTCCTATGTTTCAACAACTAGTTAGATATTAGTTTTTTGAAGTGTTTCCGTATGATTGTCTGGATTCTTTTCTGTCTGTTGTGATTTTCCCCTTCATCACAGATTGCTATTGATTTGGAGTTTGTTCCCTCTTTCTTGTTTGTTTAACTCGGCTAGAGGTCTGTCTTCTTGTTTATTCTCCAAAGAACAAACTTTTGGATTACCTTGATTTTGTTTTTTTCTATGGTTTTCTTGTTTCTATTTCATGATCTCTGTTCCTGATTTTGGTATTTTCTTCTTGTCTGCTTCGTTTAGGGTTCTCTTGTTTTTGTCTCTCAATATTTTTAGCTGCAGTGTTAGATCATTCACTTGTGCTCTTTCTGTTTTTTTAATGTAGGACTAGAGCTATACATTCCCCTCTTAGGATTGCTTTTAAAAGGTCCCATAGATTTTGTCTGTGTTGTTTTATCTTCATTGTCAGTTCAGTTTCCAGCGAACTGTTTTTTATGTCTTTCTTTATTTTTCCTTGACCCCATCACTATTAAGGAGGTGTTGTTTAATCTCCATTGTTCTGTCGAGTTAGTGGTTTATTCTGGTGTTATATGAGTTTTATTGCATTGTGGTCTGATGAATGATGAGATTATGTCAATCTTTTATACATTGTTGATGTTTTTTCCTGTGTCCCAGTATTGGTCTATTTTGGAGAATGTTCCATGAGGTGCTGAGTAGAAAAGTGTATTCTCTGTTGTTTGGGTAAATATTCGATAGATGTCTGTGAGGTCCATTGTGTGTATGTGTCATTTTAGTTCAGGATGTCTCTCGTGTATCCTTTGTCCTATTGATCTGTCTAGGGACTTAATGGTGGTACTGAAGTCCCTAGTATTAGTGTGCTGGGGTTAATCTGTGCCTTGAGATCCTGAAGAATTTTCTTTATAACGAGTTTGGTGCACCATGTTTGTTGGTGCATATATATTTATGATGTGAAACTCTTCATCATTAATTGTTCCTTTAATAAAGATGTAACTGGCCCTCTTTGTCTCTTTTTATTTCTTTTGCTTTGCAGTCTCTTTTGTCTGATCATTAGGAATAGCCACACTCTGCTTTCTTTTTGTGCTTCGCTTGTTCTCTTTTTTTCCATCCTTTCATTTAAGTGTTGTGCCTATACCTTGAAGATTGAGTGGGTTCTTGTAGGCAGGATATAGGAGGGTTTTGCTGTTCCTACACCATTCTCCACAGTCTATGCCTTTTTATTGGGGCAGTTTAGCCCATTATATTTAGGTTTTACAATTGAAAGATGGATGTTGATTCCTTTCACTTTATCATCCATTTGGACTTCTTAGCCTCTGATTTTTGCTCCTATGGTTTTGTTTTTATTGGTTTCTTTCCTAGGTGTTTGAGGATTTTTTGCTCTCTCTTCTGCCCTTTGATTGCTTTCAAGTATTTTATTGAAAGGTTGGTTTTCAGATATGTATTCCACTTTCTCTTGTTTATGTCATGGAAGATTTTCTCTCTCCTTCCAAGTATAATCAAATTTTTGCTGGGTAAAGTATTCTGGGTTGGCATCCCGTAGTCCCTTAACACTGGGATTGCTTTGTCCATGTTCTTCTTGGCTTTCCTGTTGTTGCGGCGTTGAAGTCAGTTGTGATTCTATGGTGTTTCCTCTTTGTATGTGCTTGTTTTTCTTTTGTAGCTCTCAGCATTTTGTCTTTGTTTTGGCATCCAGCATTTTAATACATGATTATGGCTGTGGGGTTTTTCTTTTCTGATCTGTCTATTTGGTGTCTATGTGCTTCTTGTATTTGTATGGTGTTGTCTATTTTTAGTTTGGGGAAATTTCATCTATTATTCTGTTGCAAGATCTGATCAAATTAGTGTGGTGGCGCCACTCTTTATCCTAGCCCACTTGGGAGGCAGAGGGACAGGTGGATCTCTGTGAGTTCAGGCCAGCCTGGGTCTACACAAAGTGAGTTCCAGGGACATCTGGAGCACAGGGGAGACCCTGTCTCAAAAAAAGACACAAACAAAAACAAAAAAAACATAAAAAAATTACGTTTTTAGATTTTCTTCTCCTTCCTCTATTCCTATGATGCGGAGTTTATCTTTTCATAGTGTCCCATATTTCCTGGTTGTTCCACTTTTGTGTATTTTTAAATTTTTCATAACTCTTTATTTGAGTGTTTTCATTGCTCTGTGTTATCTTCACGATCTGATATCTTTGTTCTGCTTCCTCCATTCTACTTCTGAGCTTTTTCCTTTCCTTTCTTTTGATGAATGGTGTTTTCTATTTCTTTCTTTTTCGTTTTATACTGTGTTTTTTTAGTCTTCCATTTCCTTTTTGGCTTCTTCAATCTCTTCTTGGTGTTCTCATTCTCTTTTGGTGCTCCTTATTCGTTGGTTGGCTTCCTTTATCGTGTTTCTACTTTTCCTTTGAGTTGTTTTTTCTTCCCCTAGTTCTTGTGGAGTTTGTCGTTTCTGTTCTTCAGTTCTTTCGAAGTTATCATTGTATTCCTTAGGTCCTTTTGAGTTTTCATTCTCTCTCTTTAGTTCTCTGTATTCTTTATTTTTTCTCCCCTCTAGTCCTTTTGGAGTTTGTCACATCTGTTCCTTTAGTTCTTCTGAAGTTTGTCATTGTATCCCTCTTAGGTCTTTTTGAGGTTTTCATTTTTCTCTCATTTGTTCTCTGAATCTTTTATGTCTTTAATTTCTCTGCATACGGTCTGCAATTATTCCACTAAGATCTGTTCCTTGGGTTCCTCCAAGGGTTCCATTGTAGCTATCCTTCTCAGTTGGTTAGTGAGCTTGGTGCAGGATTTATTCCGTGCCTTTCCCATGTTGTCCCTTTCATCTTGTTTCCTGCATGTGGGCTTCCTTTTGTGGTTCAAATCAACAAATACCTTTTCAATATGTTAGGGCTGGTTTTCCTTTCTCCTTTAGTTGTTACCCCCCCCCTTTCCTCCTCCTTGTTTACTGGAGTATTGACTTGTCTAGTTTTCATTTTGTAAAACCCTTTTCTTTCTTGTTCTGAGGTTCTCCAGGAAAAAGGTCCACTTGGATTTCTCACCAATCTCGGGGGGGGGGGGAATTACCTACCTAGGCCGCGCCCCTGCACGGCCGCAAAAAGGTGCAGACCAGACCACTAGCGTCGCAGGACCCTCTGGCCCCGGTGTGCGTGAAAGAGAAAGACATAGGCTGCCGGTCCTGCCCACGACCCCTACCTGCGGCTAGATGCCCTGCCCAGGTAACTTCTCAGCGCGCAAGAAGATGCAGAACAGACCACTATGTGCACAGGACTCCTCTGGCCCTGGTGTGCGCGTAAAGAAAGACGTAGCGGGCGGTCCCGCCCAACGACCCCTTCCTGTGGCAGATGTGCTTGCCCAGGTAACTTCTCCGGCCCGCAAAAAGTGTCAACCAGACCAACTAGGCAGCAGGACCCTCTGGCCCGGCATGCGTAAAGAAAGATGTAGGTCGGTCCTGCCAGCCGCCCCTACCTGCGTCAGAGGCGGTAGAGCCTGCCCAGTTAACTTGCTCCGGCACACGCAAAAAGGTTGCACGACCAGACCCCTAGCGCAGGCACCCTCTGTCCCCGCGTGCGCGAAGAAAGACAGAGGCGGTTTCCCGCCCACGGACCCCTACCTGCGGGCAGATGCCTGCCCAGGTTACACTCTCCGGCCGCGCAAACAGGTGCAGACCAGACCACTATGGCGACTAGGAGGGACCTATGCCCGCCGTGCGCGAAAGAAAGACGTATACGGGCGGTCCCGCCCATGACCCTCTACCTGTGGCAGATGCCTGCCTGACCAGGTAACTTCCGGCGCGCAAAAAGGGCTTCTGTTATTTCCTACATCATTTCCAATTTAGTTCAGGCATATTTACCTTTTCCTTCCCCCCACCCCACTCCCACCCCATCCCAGATCACGCATTCTGCCATAACTGTCCTGCATTTTTCTCTCATGTTTTTTTTTCATTTTTTAGCAATAAGTGATAATCTTATGAGTACAAGCACTCCTTCATGTAAAACCAATTTGGGGCAGTTTGCCCCAACACCACACAGCCCATGGGAACCCACCATAAGCGGTGGGGGGGCGGCTTGTATGTTCAATCAAGTTAGATCAATGAGTGTCAGACTATATTGCTGTATTTCCCATCCACCCCATCCAGCCCTTACATTCTACCCACGCCCCTCTTCCACAGATTGTTCCCTTAGCTTAGAAAGGGGCACAGGTGATGAGAAGCCCAACAGTCTATTTCTCTGCACCTGTTGTCTTGGACTCTGCTCAATTCTGGCTGTTTCCTTTCATGGGCTGACAGTTTGTCCAGGAATAACCTTTCGATCCTACTAATGAAGCACAAGCAATTAGATATATAGGTATTTAAACAGTACTAATAGTTATGGTAGGTTACTTTGGTATAGACACAGATGTTTGGATGCTATGTTAATCCATGAATTACATTTTTTTCTGTTAAATATGACAGGGTCTTGCTGTGGCTTATAACATCTCCTAACCATTAGAGGATGTAAACTTGTGGCATCAGCCGTGGGTGTGGGTTATTCCTCCAAGGAGAGAGCCAATAGCCAATTAGATTTAGGATATGCAGGCATATGGCTGCCTCTGCTGCACTTAAATGAAAAAGAAATCGAAAAACAATGTATTCATAGAAACGTTGTGAAGTAATACTGAATTTCTGTTTACTTTGTTCCTAACTCCCTTATTATTGACATTTATTTATTTGTTTGTTTATTTATTTATTTATTTTTGGTCTTTTTGAGACAGGGTCTCCCTTTAGTCCCAGCTGGCTTGGAGCTCACTATGTAGATCAGGCTGGCCTTGAACTCATAGAGATCTGCCTGCCTCTGCTTCCCTAGTGCTAGGGTTAAAGGCATTTGCTACTATGCCCCTGAGCCTTTTATTATCTTTATGTTATGTGTGTGAATGTATTGCTTGCATATGTGTAAGTGCACCCCTGTTGTGCAGTACCTGTGGAGGATGGAAGAGGGTCTTGGATTCCCTGCAACTAGAGTTACACACAGTTGTTAGCTGCCATGTGTGTGCTGGGAATTGAACCTGGGTCTCTTAACTGAGCATTTTTTTTCTGGCCGCTTATTGTTATTTTATATTACTATAGTGCATTTGTTTCAGTTAATGAACCTTAGAACTGACTAAAGTCAATATTTTCTTCAGATGTCATGTTTCCACACTGGCATCCTCTCCAGTTGCTGTGTCCTTTTAGGATTCTGTAAACTAGACAGTTTTGTAAGCTTTAGTTGCTTCCATGACTGTCTGTGAGAAATGGCTAGCCACTTTGGACTTTACCACCTGGACTTTTAATAATATTTTCCATGATTAGACTCTCCTTATGGATATTTGAGGAGGAATAATCCAGAGATAAAGAACCATTTTTTATCATATCACATGAGTTAGTATTATCAATGTGGCATCACTAATGATGCTTACCTCAACCAGGTGGCACATGCTATGCTTGTAAGTTCCCATAGTGTAGTTTCTCCACACCACAAATCGGGAGGAAAATCTGTTCATACAGTACTCAGTTTAAGGAGGTCACTCCATGAGGCCACACTTCAGGACTTGGAACTGATGGCTCATTTCTTGAGAGAAAGTTATCTACACGGAATTTGGAAGCTCAGGGTTATTTTAAAGTATCTCACTTAAAAATTCATATATAAGGCATGGAAGTAAGAGGGGGATATTTGGGAAGAAGAAGGGAGATTAGTGGAAAGAGGAAGGAGTGGTAAAGAGTAATGTCAGGTGAATGTACACAAAGCACATGATATATATGAAGGAAAATGTTGCACTGAAATTCACCATTTTGTACAATGAATATGAGCTAAAAATAAAATTAAAGAAAAAAACCCCCAAATCTGTAGTATTTTTGAGACTGTGTTAATTTCTAGCCATGGTCTTACTCCTATTTGATGAATACAAATGAATACAACATAAGAGATAAATGCCGCTATGTGGGTGCTAGGGATTGAACCTGGGTCCTCTGCAAGAGCAGTTGTCACTCTTAACCACTAGGCCATCTCTCCAATCCGACACCTGACCTCAGAGGAATTGCACAATACGCGTGCACAAACCTACATACAGACAGTACATTTATACACATAAAAAATAAATAAAATTTTAAAGAGTTAAATGCATGTATATTGTAGAAATTTGGAAGCAGTGAATTACAACAGTGCTGTGTGCCAATCACCTGATATTTCTCACTCAGTGGACCTGGCACAGGACCCGAGATTCTGGGTTTCTTACAAACTAGCTGGGGTTACCATACTGTCAGCACAACCCATGTTGTGCAGTGTCCATGGAGGACAGATGAGAGGACTGAATTCCTGGAACGGGAGTTAAAGATAGTTGTTACTCACCATGTTGGTGCTGGGATTCAGACTCAGTCTTCTGCAAGAGCAGCCAGTGCTCTTAACTGCTGAGCCATCTTTCCAGCCCCATATATAGATAATTTTTATATGTCTCAAAATATTAAGATAAAAATCCATGCTTCTCTGGAGGTAGACATGGACCAGGTCCACACAGAGCAGTTGCTCAGTCACACTATGCTGATCCTGTGGAGCAATGGCTCCATAACCTAACTATGGGCCAGTTCTCCTGTTGGAACGTTTACAGCATGATTGTAAGGATTTCATTCCAGAATTGGGCCATTGACATTTCTGTTTTACATATCTCCAAAGATGATTCAGATTTTCAACGAGGTTGAGGGCTCGAATGTTTACTTGAAGTCATTCTCTCTGCTTTCTCCCTTGTAGTAGAAGGTTTATGGTAGAAAGACCCTTCTGTTAGTGGACATTATGAAGAGTTATTCTACCACTGTGTTTAACATTTTCTCCTTAACTTCTATTTAACTTCTTCTCCTTCTAAATCCAATTGGTGTACATAGAATCATATTTTTATATTGTTTCTAAAATATTTGAAGGGCACAATCTTCATACTAGCTTTAAATAGTAAATTTTCTCTTTGCTAATTGAACATCCTAAAGTCTTTTAAAGGATTTTTATGAAATGGATTTCCAACTTCCTTTCACACAGATTACGCACCTCTGAACATATTTTATCTTCCACATTTTCTTGTCATTTTTTGTACTCAGAATACATACAAGATGACACCTAAAAATTCCAGAGGAATGTAGATAAAGTCCATGACATTTTGTGATTCTAATTCTGTAATGCCATTTAAGATTTCATTAGTTCTTTTGATTTGTGTAACTCAATACTGATTTTATACTATGCTTGTTACCAACCAAATTCCCAAGACTTTCCACTGGAGCTGAAGCTATTTTCTACCTACATAGAGCTGTTCTGAATGTGTATTAAGTTGTAATGCCTCACAATCTATGTATAGTCCCCTTTATCCATGAAATTTGCTATTCTCTTTTACTGATGCTAGATATGGCTATATAACTCTTTTTAACCAATGGAAGAGGATAACACAAGACAGCAGACTCCCAAGAACTGCTGGCCATGGGGAGGTGTCTTCTCTTTAGCTGCTTTCCCGATCATGAGGACATAGGCAACAAGCCAGAGCTTTCCTGCAAGTGGATGAAATGCTGTATGGCCAAATGGGGCATACCATGGCAGTCAGTCAGCCCAAGTCACTCTGACGTTGACTGCAGAGGTGTGAGTCTTGCCAAGCTGCATAAAGCAGATCCCAGGTCAGCAGAACTGTGAAAGCAGCCCATAACATTGACAGAATTAAGAGGTGATAAATGTCCATTTTTTTAAAATCACAAGCTTTGGGAGTGTTGTTTCAAACAGCTTAACAATTTAGACAGTATCTGACACACCAGCTATGCTTTGTACATCACTCATCATAGATTTGTTTATTTTATTTTATTTATTTATTTATTTTTTTGCTTGCTGTAGTTTGAGTGAAATTCCCCTCACAGGCTCACATGTTTGAATGTATGCTCTCCAGCTGGTGGTTCTGTTTGGGAGGTTGTAGGACCTTTAGAAGACAGGGAGTCACTAGATAAGGCGGGTCACTGGGGAGGCAGTCGTTAGCTGGTTATGACTCAGACCTGGCTCTAGTTGAGTTTCTTCTGTTTCCTGGTCCACTGAAATGTGAAGCATTTTATCCACCTTCTCCTGTTGTATGAACTCTGCCTTGCCCTCCCTACCTTAAGGGACTGTACGCCCTGTAAATGTGAGCCAAAATGAATCCTTCTTCCTCTAATTTTCTTCTACCACGTATTCAGTCTCCATGACAAAAAAGCAACCAATATAGTAACTATCTTCAGTATATTATATAGACTCATCAAATAAAGATCTCTGGGAAAATTTCAATGTTGATTTTATTCATTTTCAGATTAAACTAGTTATCAAGTACCTTATGTGTTGTCTGCAATTTTCAAATAAAAACCTGCACTGGAATAAAAAAATCAAGTTGTACTTTTGTTGTATCTCTGCCTTCCAAGTAATCTGAACATTATCTTCTAATATCTCAGTATTATTTGTGTTCAGAATTGCTCAAAGTATCTGTAAATAAATTATGCTTAAAGTATCTGTAAAAAAAAGTTAAGGCTCTCTTAAAGTCAAATTGTGTCATGTAAAAATCATTTTATTCTAAATTCAATGTAGAGCATTTCTTTTCCTCTTCATTTTTTATTTCTGCATTAAAATCATAGGATTTTCCCCTTCAGAGGCCTCTAACTATTTCTTACAGTTTGAAATAGAAATGCTGCTGAAATCTTGAATGTAAGGCTTGGGGGGGGGTGTGTGAAAAAGACATTTCCTGCATGATTAGCAGCAGGAAATACCAGAAATCTCATCCAAGACATCCTTTCCCCACAAACTTTATTGTTGTCATTATTTTTGGTTTGGTTAGTGGAAAACATTTCTACTTCAATGTATTTTTTCCTCATACAATTGTTACACATGAAAAGGTAAAAATCCAGAGAACAATCCAACAGAGACAGCAAGCTAATGATCTTATGATAGGACAGAAAATGTAGGAAAGAACTTCCTCTGGGAATCAGCACTGGAAGGACAGCCTTAGCAGCTAAGTGTTCACTGCGTAGTTTGGGGAAATTTAATGCTCCTAATTTTTGTTCCTTTGTTCATAACATGTATATAATAATATCTAGCTTATTAGATGACTACGAGAACTAAATGAGATAAAATATGTACATTTTGATGAGCCTAAATAGTAAAACTGATAGGAATAGAAGGCAGCTAACAAGCAATTAGAGCAAACCAGGCACTCTGCTAAGGGGTCAGTTTGACTGCTGTGAGAAGTGTGGGATCAGGAACGCAGGCTTCTTGTTATATTCAGCTTCTATTACTGTACCAATCTAACTTGTAGGAATTCACTTGTACTTCCTTTGCTAACAATAAACAAACAAACATTTCTTTTCCTTCATTAATATCTATTTACTCAGGTGGCCACTTCTAGCTGCAAAGAATCATTTAAAACATAGTCTTTATTCTAAATGGCCTTGTTCCCAGTTACAAATTCGGAATTCAATCATTCAGAAACAAAATGGACATAACAGAGATTAATGAGGTTTCTTGCTACAGATATTTAACGTATTAAGTCTTCAATGTTTGGTGTGAAATATGTATTATAAAAGGAAATAATACAGGGGATGGAAAGATTGCTTAGTGGTTAAGAGTACTGACTGGTCCTGCAGAGGACCAGGGTTTGATTCCCAGCACCTACATAGAGGCTAACTTGTAACTCCAGTTCCAGGGGATCTGATGCCCTCTTCTGACCTCTGTGGGCATTGCATGACATAGATGTACCTTCCTACATATCAACAATACACTATATACAAAAAATAAAAAAAAAATAAAGAAAAATAAAATTATAAAAACGTTATAAAGGGGAATAATACATGACCTGAAGTGAAAAGGGCATGGCGTGCGTGTGGAACACGTTTATTCATCTCAGCAGGTGAGGCAGAGACAAAGACAGGGATAAACACACCTGAGCACTTCAGTCCAATTCTAGATTGTCTCCAATGCACCCCAGGGAGATGTCTGGTTAGAATATGACTGTCTTAGTAGTCTGAATGGTAATAGAAAGTCCTCCTTCCTCCCTGTACTCTTCTCTTCCTTGATCCCTCCTACTCTCCTTCCTTCTTTACTGCCTTTTTTTGGGTATTTTTAAAAATTTTTTATTTATTTTTATGTGTATGTGTGTACTGTCTGCATGCAGGTCTGTGCACCCGTGTTGTGCAATGCCACGGAGGTCAGAAGTGGGTGTTCTGGAACTGGAGTTAAAGATGGTTCTCAGCCGCCATGTGGGTGCTGGGGATCAAACCCTGCTCCTCTGCAAGAGCAGTTGGCACTCTTAACTGCTAGGCCATCTCTCCAGCCCCTTCTTTTGGTATTTTTGAGACAGGGTCTCCCTATAGTCCCAGTTGGCCTGGAGCTTGTTATGTAGACCAGGCTGGCCTGGAACTCACAGAGATCCACCCGCCTTTGCCTCCCAAGTGCTGGGATTAAAAGTGTGCATTATCACACCTGGCTTCTTTTCTTATATTTAAATTTCTAAAGATACCAGCACTTATATGAAGACTTATTTATTTTTATATTCTAGATCCTAAACATTTTTTTAAGTAAAAACATTTCATGTAACTTTGAGAAGCAAAAGGTGCCTGCTCTCGTGATGGATCAAATAGATAGGTTTGAAACGAATCATCGAGAAAGACCTGGGAAAATCATACACTGACTAGCTTTGTTCATTAAAAGCAAGGCTTCATCTCTACTGGCTACATTTCAGTGCTGGAAGGTGCTATGAATACTACCTGAAGAGAAAAGTATTCATCCACTTGCCAAGCTGTGAATCCTGCAATCCACAACCAGCCTGACAAGACATGTCCACTGGTGCAATAGTCGTACCAGTGTTATGGGAATGACCAACCACCTTCTGATTGGATTTAAGGTCCCCTTCACTTGATGGAGCGCATACCTGACACTGATATCAGTCCTACAAACCTGTGACTAGACAGATCACATGCCGTAATGTAGAATCTACAACTATTATTCTGCCAAATAGATGTAGGATTATATTGATTCTTAATGACTTATTGTTATAACCATGCATCAATGCATCTCTCACATCTCACCAGAGATGCTTTCTCATGCAGCAGATGGTGACAAATTCAGAGAGCCACAATTAGCCAAAGTGAAAAAAAAAAAAGAGCGCAGAGCACTTCTCCCTGACTAAGACACTTAGACCAAACATCTGCCTTCCAAGACTGAAGAATCATTGCGGAAGAAGGGGCAGGAAGACTGAAGAGTGAGAGGGGGCAGACAACCATAAGGATTTTTCCTGACAATTGGTCAGTTACTCACATGAGCTCACAACAATGGTGGCAACATGCACATGTCCCATGCAGGCTCAAATCAGATAAAATCTCAGCATAGACATGGAGAAGTGGATAAGAAAACCCAATCCAACCTAAGGGAATTTTGGCAACTAATGTCATGGCTGCTGGGAGGACTTTCAGCTCCCAGAATTTTGAACTAAATTTTTCTTTATAAAGACTACCTTTCTTGGGTATTTCACGACAGTAATGAAAACTAAACGAACACCGTTTGCTTTGTCTTCTCAGATCTGCAGATTTTGCTCCCCAAAACTTCCTATTTTACTGATGTCAAGATTTACGTTTTCTACTCTGGATTGTTTTGTAATACAAGGTATATTAAGCTATATTCTCATAACACAGGTATATAATCTCATTTGTAAGAAGAATGATTGACATATACATTCATTTCATATATTACAAATATTCAGTTTCTAGGCAACGATAACCACAGAGTCGTTAATGAAAGGAATAGAAATTCATTCTCTCAGATCATTGGAGGCCAGAGATTCAAAATCAGAGTATTGGTAGGATTAGTTCCTTTTGGAGATCCCTGGGGGAGTCAGTTCCATATTTTCATGTTGCTGGTGGCTGCTAAAGCATCCTGATATCCTTGGTTGTATCCTTCTGATCACTATCTAGTTCTTCACCTTGCTTTCTCCTCTTTGTGTGTCTAATCTTCTCTGGTTCTCTAGTAGGAGGACAGTTGTGCTGGTATTTTGGCCCAACCTGGATAAAACAGACTAATCTTATCTGAAAAACCTTCATTCAATTACATTAGCAAAATATTCCATTTACAAGGTCTAGGAGTGAGGCCAAGATGTCTTCTTGTGCCCATTATTCAACCAACCATAATACTTATAAATATCATTTAACTTTTAAAATTTCACAATATCAAATAACTTCTAATATTTCATGATATTAAAATACTCAGTAACAATTCAGCTCTTTATACTGGATGCTTGAAGGATTATACTTGGTAGAATTTTTTCCTTCATGAAAATTTTAATTAAATACATTTTCCATAGAACAGCAAAAATGTCTTCACTGGGAAACACCTTATGCATACATCATCTGAGTAGAAAAAAGACTCTCAAGTGATTTAACCTTTTCTCAGGATTCTTGACTTAGAAATGGGTTTAGCTTGTATTGCTAAGTACTTGATAGTATTCAGTAGGCATTCACTAACCTTGGAAAGGATACTCAGCTTCTTTCTGGCCTAAAGTACAAACCTCTCCCCACTGAGCTCAAGGACACTTGTTTTCCTGAGTGAGGTGACTGTTTTTCATGTGCATGTGATATCAGTGTGCTAGAGAGAAGTCCATATGCAGACTGCATGTGAATAGAAACAGTTCCTACAGTCAAGGTTGGTAGAAAACTGGCGAATTCTCTAAGGCAAAATACAATTCAAAATAATTAAACAAAATCTAATTCAATGATCATCTCAAAGAAACAGGCTATTTGATTAAGTTGGATTTAGTTTTTGCCTATTGGTTAACCTATAGGTTAACACATGTATCAGATGAATAATTCTATGCTGGCAAATATTTGACTGCAAGGTCTGAGAAATGGCAGAAAAGATTCTTACACATACACATTTTAATTTTGAGCTGTACTTCTTTTAAGTATCTATCGATTTTTCAGTAACTTCTTTCAAATAATTCCATTCCTATTCAAAGATGATTGTGAAATGTGAATTTTGAGTACGAATTATTTTTATGGCAACAATTTTGATTGATAACCAAAGAAGGAAGAAGAGGGAGGTAAAGGAGAAAGATGTAATAACTCATGCAAGATGGGGCTGGAGAGATGGCTCAGTGGTTAAGAGCTCCGACTGCTGTTGCAGAGGAGTGGGTTTGATTCCCAGAACCCACATGGCAGCTAAGAACCATCTTTGACTCCAGTTCCAGGGGAATCTGACGCCCTCTTCTGACCTCCGTGGCATTGCACAACACGGGTGCACCAACCTACATGCAGACAGTACACTCATACACATAAAAAAAAAATCTTAAAACATTTAAAAAGAAAAAAAAATACTAATAATTCATGCAAGAGACAGCCCAAGAGGACTCCTGTTCTTCATTATAGGTTGGGGGTAAAGGGCACACTTCAGAGATAAGAGGGAAGGTTGAAAGTTGAAATTACTGAACACCCCACATTTACATGTCTGTATTTTGTTAATTTGTCCATGCCACAGGCCTGGCTTGATATTTGCCTCTAATCAGCAAACAGTTTAGATCAGATCAAGCTGCCAGGTTTGGAATACTCAACTCAGTGATTGTTAACAGCACTGATTTCCTTTCCAGACAATGACATGTGAAAATAACTCACTTTGTCACCAATAGCAATGAATAATATTTTCAATTAAGAACCAAATCCAGCAATATTTCCTATTTCAATAATGTAATACATAGATTTCCTTAAAACTATATAAAAGGATGATGGACAAAATGTCACCAATTCTTATCCTTGAAAGATGAGCTTCTATAATTAAGACTTAAAGTGGTATTATGGCCGGGCGTGGTGGCTTACGCCTTTAATCCTAGCACTTGGGAGGTAGAGGCAGGCGGATCTTTGTGAGTTCAAGGCCAGCCTGGTCTACAGAGTGAGTTCCAGGACAGCTGGGGCTACAGGGAGACCCTGTCTCGAAAAGCCAAAAAANTCATCTGTATTTCCTTTCAAGAGTATTAAAAATAGGATTTATCAGAGCTGACACATTGTCATGACATTCTACATTTTGAAAGTAGCTATTCACCAGCTTCCAGGTGCTGCATGTGTGGGAGGCCAAATGAGCTAGGAATATGCCCACCCGTAGAGGACTCCATTACCTCTGGTGACACAGCCACATGAATTCACAGCAGGAGTGTCCGAGGCCAGAGAGGGCTAGGCCAAGTCCTGGTTTTCAGCAGATTTATGAGGGCTTCTTGTGGTCTTTAGAAGAGTAAAATTCAGGCCAAGAAATGTGGCTTGTGGGTTGGGGAGGGATTATCCACAAAAGATAGAACTGTACAAAGGCTCTTTCTACTTGAGGCATTTGGGGTTCCTTGTGCTAGGTGGGTGCATGAGCCTGTGTGATGAAGAGCTTTCCTTGCATGGCAAGACCTTTCCTAAATGGAGTATAAGTATTGGGCTGGGAGAATGGCTTAATCAGTAAAGCACTTACAAGGCAAACATGAGGACCTGAATTTGATCCCAGAAACCCATGTATGAAAGCCGGCCATGGTGGTGTATATTTTTAATCCCAGCTCTGTGGTGGTGGCACTACTTGTAATCCCAGCTCTGTGGTTGTGGCACTACACAGATCTCTGGGTCCATTGTCTAGACAGTCTACTTGGTGAGCTCCAGGCTAGCTAGAGACCCTGTTTCAAAGGAGGTGGAGGAGGCTGACACCTGAGATTGTGCTTTGGTCTCCACATGCACTTGTGTGCATATATATACATGTACATACACTCATATGTGCCTGCATACATGAACACCCTCATGCACATATAATATATATATATATATATATATATATATGTCACATAATGGGAACAGCGTTATTTATTTCTTCTTTGTCCTGGCCTCTGTTCCATGCACATAAAGCTATGACTTCATTTAAGTAATTCCATCTGGAGCAAAAAGTAAAGTTGAGAAAGTAACATGCCTTTTCAATCTTCCAGACCACATCTCCCTAGAGTTCAGGGTCTGGTATGCCTGGGAATAGTTTATAACATTCTATACTCAAGAAAAATCTTTCCTGTAACAATACAAATTCCTTTGGAAAAGGGATCCAGAGCCAGTGTTCAGCATGCTTAGAAAACTACCTAATGTGTGGCTTAATTGCTGGAGTGGCCAGCAGGAATAGGAAATGTGCAAATTAGATGTCTATAGCAGAGCATGGACAAGAAGGGCAGTGAAGCTTTGAGCTCGTTTCTCCTTAGATGATATGAAGCAGCAGAACAAACAAAAGAACAATAACAACAGCAAATCTCATAGGCCCTTGAGACATAAATTTTACCTGTATTGGATACAAAGGAAATCTCCAGCAGATAGGACATCCCTGTCCACTGATGAGCTTTGTTTCTGGCTATGTGAGCAACATGGGGTGGGCGGTCCATTCTTAAGACTCTTTTCTGTGCAGGAGTTCTATTTACATTACTTAAAACATCTTTAATGGAAGGTCAAACTGTCCTGCATTTAGAATTTCAATTTGCATGGTATTAGATGCTGTTTGTGATAGTTCGCAGAGATGTAAATAGAAGATAGTGTTCACTCCCCAGGACATGTGTCACACAAAGGGAAGGAAACACAAGGAAGAAGAAGGGGGAGGGACAGGAAGGAAAGGAGAAGTTTTGAGTCATCGATAAGTACCCTGAATGGTCCCCTGTGGAGTTCCGCAGTCAGCCACCTGTGGTGCTGACAGGGCCTCACACAGACCTGCAGAAAAGGCCTTGGCTCCAGAACACGTCTCTGCTATAATTTGCCCACCCAGAATGTATGAATTATGTTTACAACTGAGGAACCGAAGAAGAAATAAAACTAAATTTCTTAATATGCAGCATTTTTCCAGATGCTAACTTAGGCCAAGACCAACACAGTTTCATATCTGGAGATGCACAATTCAAATAAAGGTGAGGGGACTCAGGTGGCAGGTGACAGCACTAACCAATAAGAAAGTCATCTTAACATCATTGAGCACCACGAACATTCTTAAATGAGTTGACAGACTTTCTGAAGGGCCAGGAACACTACTTTTCACATGTAATCATATATATATATATATAGTTACATACGTATATATGAATGTATGTATACATAAATATAATTCACATATGTTTGTTGTTGTTTGATTAATTTGTTTTTAAAAAAGAGTCTTTTCCATCAATTTGTAGCCCAATAGCCCAGGTTGGGCCTGTAGTCACAGCAATCCTCTTCTTCCAGTCTCCTGAGTGCTGGGATGAGTCACCATGTGTGGAGATATATACATATATATGTATATCTATAGTATAGATCTATACTATAGATATATATGTATATGTATTGTCTGAGAATTTCATACAATGTATTTTTAAAATATTCAGAATTCCTCCCACCCCCATTCTAATACTTACCCAATTTCATGTTCTTTATTACTGTTTTTTATTTTTTTAAAAATCCTATAGAGCCTACCTTGTGTTTTTCAAATGCTCTTGGATGTAAGTCCATCTCTTGGAGTCTGATCAGCCTACAGGGTGTCACAATCTTAAAGAAAACTGGGTCTCCGTCTCCCTGCAGCTATCAACTTCTAATACATCCTCAGCTAGGTCTGAAGCTTCTAGCCCAACTCCATGCTGGGTTTTTCTCTGGCTAGGATTCACACAGATCTTGTGCATGCTGTCAAAAGTGCTGTGGTTCACACATGCAAATACTCTATGATGTGCAGACAACACAGTTTTGTTGTATTCATCTACCACCTCTGGCTCTTACAATCTTTTCTCCCCCTCTTCTGCAATGATTCCTGAACCTTGGGAGGAGAGGGTTTGACAAAGGTTTCTCATTGGTGTTGAGACCTCTGCAGTCTTTACTTTCTGCATATTGACCAGGCAGGGGTCTCTGTTTCTGTGTTGATTGTCATCATCTACAAGAAAAATCTTCTCTGGTGAGAGTTGAGAAATACACTAATGTATGGCTATAGGAATAAGTCATTAGTAGTCAGTGTAATACTATGTCTGTTTATCAGAATAATAGGTTGTCACCTATGGCCTTTGACAGGCTCTTGGCTCTGATACCATGCCAGGTATGGCTCCATCTAGTTAAGAGGACCCTAAACCAATTAGATAAAGGTAGTTGGTTGTTCCCATAGTGTTCACACCAGTCTTGTTCCTAATCATGGTTTTTAATGTGAAATTTTTTTTAGATTCTCAGTCTCTAACAATAGATCAGACATACATATGACGTTGAAATTATATTCTAATGTAAGTTTTATAATTGATTATTAATTTGCATTCTACACATTTTATAATGGAAAGTACTATTTACAGCACAAACTATTCTGGGCTTTGTAGAAAGCTAAGAATCTCATCAATATGTTCCTTAAATATAATTATTCCCAATTTTCTGCACAATGACCTTTGGTTCATTACACTTTCACAAATGCCTCGATGGCTACAATGAAATAGGTGGTAATTTTAAATATTATGCATTTTAGTTTTTATCTTGAAAGCTTTAGATATTTTTCCCATCAGCTATTAATAACTACTTTAACAAGTACTAGCTTTGAACTCCTTATAAATGAACCTCATCTTTGTTTGAGCCCACCAAGTATTGAGCACATTTTCTGATGTTGTATTTCATTATGGGGAGCTGTCAACCTGCCGGATTATTACAAAAGGGCTTTCTCATACACAGTGGAATGTAATTCTAGGGTTAAAATGAAAATATGTCTCAGACCAAATCATTACATATGCAGAAGGAGAGGGGATGAAGTCTGTGTTTGCAGCAGATATAAAGGCCTCATATCATCATTGTGTGGTCTATATGAATGCAAAGTCCCAGCAATCTGCTCCCCAGTCTTTGTACTTGAAGTTCTGTCAAAGCAGATGTGATACAATCCTGGAGGCAGGATTTCATGACTTTTCTCGTTGGCAACAGATGCCAGGAATTGTTAAGGATCTGAGATTTATTCTAATTACAAGTTCATATGCTAACCTATTAGAGTTTGAGAGATAATAGCAGAGTCCATGAGAACTTGGAATCAGAGAATATAGATAGTTGTAACTACTGCAGTGTAGACATTTATACTGGTTCTTTAAGCCCCAGTTCTCAAAGGACAATGTAAAATGGATCATCTGCCTGTTCACTCAGTTAGATATATTTACAGGAGAGTGAATTCTATACTCTATATGGACTTCGTTGTGCTCTCACCAAAGAGCTATTATCTTTCTTTACCAAAGTATAAGCTAAGGATTGGCAAAATTGCTTTTCTCAAATAAAAACCAGATGCCAAATATTTTGAGCTTTGTTGTTTAGCCACAGCTTCTGTTGACCATCTTGCTTTGTTTGTTGTATAATTCTTTAACAAGATAAAAACTCACAGATGATTTAAATACAACAGGTTGGCTGTCCTTTGCTTGCCTGAGGTAAGCAGACTGGCTAAATGCTCAAGGGAAAATACCATCATGGTCTCCCAAGGCTGTCCCTATGTGAGGACCCTTGCATAGGTTGTCCAGAATAAGGGCAGTCAGTGTCTGTTCTCAGACACATGGAGAAAGCTAGACCTAGGGAAACTGACTCTCGGTATCCTCTTCTCCATTGTCTTCCATTCACTCTGTCATGGATTCTGACTAATCTAGTGTGCAAAATCTGGGACCAAATCCTCCCAATTTTTCTTCCACTGATTTAGCTTAGGTGGTTACCAAAATGAAAGGAAGCAAGAAAGGAAAATAGAATCTGAAATCTTTTAGATAATCATCTATAATATAGTGACTAGCACCAGAAAAAGAGAGTTTTTAACATTCTTCATGCTATTTTTTTCAAAACTACTGATTTCAGTAGTGAAAAGCAAATTTTGCCAGTCAATAATCAAGTTTATAGCATGATGTTATGCCATAAATAATGCCCATCTCAAATATTATGATGCCTGTCCTCAGACAAGATTCAGAGGTGGCACTTGCTTTGTCACTACCATCTTTCCTTCAATACAGACTTCTGTTGAATCCCCAAGACTGAATACTTTCTAGTCATTGGTCCCCACAAGGAGTTGCTACATTCTTTTCCTAAGCACATCATGTCAAGATCTGTCTTCTTAGTCATTTCTATGTCCCTTTGGAGGAGTAGAAAATTCTTTATTATTCCTACTCTACCTTTGTGCTGGATAGCTTTAGTGTCAACTTGACACACCTGGGTTGAGGGAGCCTCAATTGGGGAATTGCTCCATTGGATTGGCCTGTGGCCACATCTGTGGAGTATTGTCTTGATTGTTGAACAATGTGGGAGGGCCCAGCCCACTATGGGTGGTGCCACCCTGGACAGGTTGTTGCGTACCATATAACAAGGCAGGCTGGGCATGGGCCAGGGGAGCAAGCCAATAAGCAGCATTCCTCCACAGCCTGTGCTTCAGCTCCTGCCTCCAGGTTCCTGCCCTGAGTTCATGCCTTGGGCTCCCTAAGTGATGAACTGTGACCCAGGAGGTGTGAGCTGAATAAACCCTTTCCTCCCCAAGTTGGTGTCGGTCAGAGTGTTTTGTCACAGCAATGGAAGACAAACTAGAACAAGGCCCAAAGACAATGCTTGAGTGTGGTCGGTGCCACACCAACAGATACAGGAACTCGACAGGCTCATCCCAGCCCCACCTTCTACAAGCTTTTTAGTCACTGAAATTCTCCTGCTTCTGTGCTATAAACTGAAAGGTAAAATTCTGGACTTTTGCTGTTTTCTTACAGACTATTTATGACTTATGTTTGAGACCCCTTGGCTTCAGTTGCTTACCACCATGGGATTGGGAGCGTGACAAGTTTCAACCATTTCTTTTTCAGGTAGCAATAATGATAATTCTGTCTTTTAATCTCGAGTCTTCTTCCCTCTTTCTAAATTAATAAGCTCTTTTCATAAAACAAAGATTTTAGAACGTCTTTTCCTATGCCCATGTCTTGTAGGTTGCTGCTCACTTTTTCTTCTCTCACCTTCAGGGTTTCTGGTTTCAGGCTGAGATCTTTGGTTCACTTCGAGTTTATTTTTGTACAGGGTGAGAGGTAGGGGTTTAATTTTGTTCTCTACAAATGGTGATCTAGTTTTGGCAACACCATTTGCTGAAGATGCTGTCTTTTCTCCATTGAGCTTTTTTAGCCCCTTTGTCAAATATGAGGTGGCTGAAGTTTTATGAGGTAAAGTTTGGATCTTCAATTTTGTTTCATTGGTCAACAGGTCTGTTTTTGTGCCAGTAACAGGCTGTTTTTATGGCTATAGCCCTGTAATATAGCTTGAAGTCTGGTAAGGTGATCCCCTCTGCATTGCATTTTCTGCTTAGTGTTGCTTTAGCTATTTAGGGTCTTTTGTTTTTCCATATGAATTTAAGGATTTTTTCCCAAGTCTATGAAAAAGCTCATGGGGGTTTTGATTGGGATTGCATTGAATCTGTATATTAATTTGGGTAGAATGGACATTTTTACTATATTAATTTTTCCAATCCATGAGCATGGGAGGTCTTTCCATCTGTTGATATCATTTTCAATCCCCTTCTTCGGGGTTTTAAAATTTTTGTTGTAGAGGTCTTTGGTGTCTTTGGTTAGGTTTATTCCCAGGTATTTTTTTTTTTTTTGAGGTTATTATGATTGGGAAGGTCTCCTTATATTCCTTCTCCAGTTGCTTATTGTCATTGTTCAATGTCTTTGAGTCACACATGACCGCATTCCACACATTGTTCTTACCTTCCTGGCCTGGCTCCAGGACTTGTCCCCTGCCTGCAAGCTGACAGTCTCTAGGCTTCACTCGCAAGGGTGGGGGGGACCACAGGAGATCACTCACATGCAGAGAGCCAGGAAGATAGCCTGTTCTTTAAAGTTGCCAGGTCAGTTGTTAATTTGTCCCAAACTAAAACGTTGTCCATATAATGGAAGAATTGCAGATCCTGTTCCATGTGGGGCTTAAGAGCCACCACTACTGCCACTTGGCAGAGTGTTGGGCTGTTGGCCATGCCTTGTGGCAGGACGGTCCACTCATAATGAGTTGCTGGACCTGAGTTGTTAATTGCAGGGGACTGAGAAAGTGAACCACTTGCAATCCTCAGCATGGAGGGGAATTGAAAAGAAACAGTCTTTGATATCTAAGGCTAGCAGAGGGGTGTTAGCTGGGATAGCAGAAGCAAGGGGGAGACTCCTCTGCAGAGATCTCCATATATACATATTTCTGTTAATGGCTCTCAGGTCTTATAAGAGACACTAACCTCCTGTTGTCTTTTTTATGACAAACACTGGGCTGTTTCAGGGACTGTGAGATGGATGGATGTGGCCCAATGAAAATTGCTCTTTGACTAAGTCTTGGGGAGCTTGTAACTTCTCCCCTGGTAAGGGCCACTGCTCAATCCAGACTGGATCATCTGACTTCTAGTCCAGATGAGGGGGAGCATATTCTGCAGTGCCCCTCAGGATTGGGGGTGCTTCTTGCTGAGATGATGGAGGCATTTTCCCCCAGTTAAATGGTCTGCCTGAGCATGGTTGGTCTCATTTGGAGTGGCAATAACCACATCTAAAGCCTCCAAAATATCTCGCCCTAGCAGATTGATATTAGTGGGTGTTATTAATGGGTAAATCTGACCCGTGTTTCCATCTGGGTCCACCCAGGTGTAAACATTTTTACTTATGTAAGACTATGAGGGCCCTCCTATTCCTAGAAGTTTAGGTCCTGGAAGTAAGGGTCAGTCAGGGGGGATTTCTTGCTGTTTTATAATGGTTCTGTCTGCCCCTGTATCTATCAAACATTTAAAAGGCCTCCCCCCAGGTTTAATCATCAATGCAGGATGTGAGCCTTCTGAAATAGGTACTGCCCAGAGGGCACATACTGACTCTGCCTAGAAGTTTAAAGGTGGTTTTTTTTTTTTTTTGCCATCATTATCATAGTTTGAGCTACAATCTTTCCTTTAATGGTATTCTTTTTTTGCTGGGGGCAGAGAACACATGGGGGTGTTCAAAAGGCCCTCTGAGAAAGACTGGTTCTTTTGGGCACTGTCTTCTCCAATGGCCTCTGTCTCCACAGTTAAAACATGTCTCATTTGTGGTGAGAGCAGCCGCAAAGGCTTGAGCTAGGTAGTTAGCTTTGTGGAAGGCTGTGCCCATGTCCTGAGTTGCCACTATCCATCAGTCATAATGGTCATCTTTTAAGCCATGGCATGCTTGCTTGCATTCAGAATTCATTCTTTCCCAAACAATATTTTTAAGAAGCATTTCTCTGGCTGCAGAGTTGGGGATCTTTCTCTCTAGACTGCTTTTGGTTCTTAAGATAAAGTCAGACAGGGGTTGCTCAGGTTTTTGCCTAGAAATAATAAGGAGGAATTGGCCTGGGATTCAGTGGGTGGTGTAATTTGATCCCAGGCGTGTAGGGTGCAAAGGTGGACCTGGTCAAATTACCCTGGGGCCAGTCCAGCCTGCTGTATCCCTGTGCTGAAATCTCCTTCTCCAAAGAGCTGTTCATAACCCCAGTCTATATTAGGTTGCCCTTGATTTCTCCAAACCTGTTGGAGACATTCATCTCTGTACAGTGCTTCCCATTATAAGAATAGCGGACCTGGAAGTGAAGATCTACAAATATCTCTCCAGTCCTGAGGAGTGTTAAGAGAAGCACAAAAGCTCTGGAGAATGGACTTTGTCCACAGTGCCTGGACACCATCCTCTCTGACTGCTTGCCTGAGTTCTTTCAACTCACTTGCCTGGTACAGGTACCAGTTTAGAGGATGACCCCAAGTTGGAGCTACATTAATGGGGAATGCCTGTAATCAAAGATCTGAGTTGTTCCGAATCTGGCACAGTTTTTCTGTAGCAGAGAGGGAAGAAGTTGAGGGTGAACGTGTTCCCAGCCCCTTGAGAAGGAATTATTCCCCTTGATAATTAGGGGAAAGGTTAAGGCTAGCCACTTGGATGTTTTGATTATCCTGTTCTATTTTTACTGGGTCTGGAGCTTGGGGGGTTTCAGAAGGAATTTTATTGGGGTTCTCAAGGGGAATTTTAGAAGATTCTTGGGAGGAGGAGGAGGGGGTCTGCAACTTAATTTTGTTTTCCTTTCCTGGAGTGGTTTGGTGAGAAGGCCCTTAGCATTGTCTCCTCGCAGGAGGCCAATAGTGGCAAGAACATGACAGATGCCGGAGGATTTTCTCCCTGTCTAGCATTCTGTGATACACACATCCAGGATTCTGAACTTCATAAGTCTTCAGGGGACAGTCAAGAGGCAATATTAAGAGTCTCATTCCAAAAGGAGGCAGCTTCCTGTGTGGAAATTTTAACTCCTCGACTCTTGAAGAGCATTTTTATTTTCTTAGCCTGTGGGTCTTTTGGGCATGTTTGTTTGTTACTCATGATAAAGAGAGATAGGAAATGCTAGTGGTTAGGGAAAGAGAATTTTCAAAAGACTGATCTCACGGGAAGAGAGAATTCTGTGGGGATGTGCCAAGCTGGCTGTACAGAGGAGACAGACTGAAAGTCGATTCAAAAATTAATCTCTCATGGGAAAAGAGTTAAATTCCACATAGATATACCACAGCTTGTCCTGACTACCCTAATTAGGGGGGTATCTCCCTGTCTCTATGGTAAAACCCTCTGAGATTTTCCCTCGCATGGGGGAAAACAAGGGCTAAGAGAGAGCCTGAGGAATAACTTGTTTCCTTCTTCCTTTGGTGGAAAGTGGAGCCCCGCATTGTCTGTGCCAGTTGTCCTTATTTAATGTCTTTGAGTCAGTGTGATTGCATTCCACACGCTGTTCTTCCCTTCTAGTGAGGAAGTAAAGATGGATGAGAAACATCTTAAAAAAGTGTTCAACATCATTAATAATTAAGGAAATGCAAGTTAAAACCACACTAAGGTATCATCTTACTCCAATAAGACTGGCCAAGATCAAGAAAACAAGACACCAAATGGTGGAGAGGTTATGGGGAAAGGGGAAGACTCATCCACTGCTGATGGGAATGCAAACTAATACAACCACTGTGGAAAGCAGTGTGGAGAACCCTTAAAAGGCTCAAAATTAGCCTATTGCCTGACCCAGCCATACTGCTCCTGGGTATATACCCACAAGATGCATCCTACCGCAAAGACACATGCACAACTATGTTTATTGCAGCTCTCTTCACAATAGCAAAGAGCTGGAACCAACCCAAATGCCCCTCAACTGATGACTGGATAACAAAAATGTGGTACATCTACACAATGGAGTTCTATGCAGTGGTAAAGAAAGATGACATCATGAACTTTGCAGGTAAATGGATGCAACTTGAAGGCATTATGCTAAGTGAAGTAACAGAGTTCCAGAAAAAAAAAAAGGCAAATGGATTCCTTCATTTGTGGATGCTAACATCAAATCCCCAGTTGGCAGGCAAACTGAGCAACTTTATTACTATATTTCATTGTATTTGAAAGCAACTGTGCTATTATAATGTCAATCTCTTAATGGGTTCTAGAACTGACCTACCACTTGTATTCACACATTATAATTACCATATATGGGTGGAACATATGCATTCATATTCTAAATAAAAAGAATGTAAAGTTATACTTCTTTTTACCTACATGCAACTTTACTGTTAAAATGTGAATCCCTAAATGTGTTTTGGAATTAACCTATAGTTTATTTTCAGATTTTGTAACTTTGATTTATGCGTAGAGTGTATATATGCATATTTTGGAATAATATAAAAATTAAAAAGGGGGCTGGAGAGATGGCCTAGCGGTTAAGAGTGCCGACTGCTCTTATAGAGGACCCGGGTTCGGTCCCCAGCACCCACATGGCAGCCGAGAACCGTCTGAAACTCCAATTCCAGGAGAACTCCAGTTCCAGGGGAATCCGAGACCCCCTTCTGACCTCTGCAGCATTGCACGACATGCGTGCACAGACTTGCGTGCAGACAGTACATTCATACACATACAGAAATAAATAAAATTAAAAAAATAAAGAGAACAAAAAACGAGAGAGAAAAACCTATTCAAAGAACTGACCAAAACAGTAAACTTCTGCATGGAAAAGGTTATAAAAGACTGAGAAAACGATACAAGACAGAACTTAACATGTATAACAGAATCCATGAGCAAGGGGCAGGGGGTGTGAGGGGTGGGCATGGATGGGGGAATGAGTATAGATTTGATTAAGAAATGTTGTATGAAATGCACTCAATAAAAATAACTTAAAAAAACAAATGCACAAATAAAAAGAAAACAAAGATTATAAAAGACATTACATACATCACATACACATATATGTGGTATGTGCTATTTTATATTTTCTTATTACTTTTGAAACATACATAAAACTCATGGAGATGCCTTTAGTGAATGAACCATTAGCCTCACAAAACACTGCTAATAGGCACTGCTATATAACTATTTCTTCTGAACTGAAACATTCCCTCTTACGTGAAGGAAGGCTCATAATGCTCAAAGTTATAATGAAACTTTCTTGTGTTAGGGAGCTCAGATAGTTCTAAGATCCACAAGTAAACAGGGGAAGTGGCTTGGGGATAGCAGGCTTTTCCATGGACCTGACTGTACATTGTGCAGGGAGCCCTAGAGATGCAGCTTCCATGAGATGTGCATCATCTGTGCTGGGGTGGACTTTGGGTGATATAGCTAATTTTGAATCACCCATTCTCCTGTAGCACCTCTCCCCTGTGCTCCTGCAAGTAACCTCAATAAACTCACTGGTCCACTGGCTTAGATGTAGGAGGAAGTGCTTCTTTTGTCTTCCATTGGTGCTCTGTGTAGAATAAATACATTTATAGACTTTTGCTTGCATTTCTCCAATAAAAGTCACACAATAGGCACATAAAGGGAACATTTTAGTGAACAAATATCTGTAGTATCTATTCATTTATGCACTTACTTAACCCATACTTATTACCATATATCATGTCAGGTCAATTTGTCAATCTGTTCTCACTATTTTTCTCCCTAATTCTACTCCTTCCCAGTGAATTTTAGGTACCACAGATGTACTGTGTATCTTTTTATGGATATTAACCATTCACAGGGTCCTAAGCCATTATATTACCCAAGTACTTTTGCTCATTTAGAGGGGATGTCATTTGCCTTGAGAATGCATGTTTTGTTTTGTTAGAGTGATGGAGAACTGGACAGATGGAGACTCTGTCTTCCTATCTCTGAAATGTCAATGGATAGAGGGATTCACTGGTCATGGATATGGCAGGATGAGTGTTTCACTAGCAACAAGAGAGAACCTGTCATCTTTCACCACCTGGTAAAGCTGCTTCCCAGCCCACATATCCAGGAGAGGTTTCTTGCTGAGGATCCGGTATGAGACCACCAGGAGTTGAACAGTTGGAATATCTGTGTAGTCTAGTTTAAAGTAGGTGGGTTTTGAGTAGTTTCAAAATAAAACCACCCCCAGGGTGGGGTGTATCTCAGCAGTAGGAAGCATAGGCTCCAGGCTTGTTTCTCCAGTCCTTCCTACTCCAACCATCAAATGCTGATATTAGCAATAAAATGGCTAATTTCAGTCTGCAATTTCCACATGAAGTTTGGAGGACCCATGTTTAATCCCTAAAAAATGCTAAGTGAATGCTTGAAGAGGCCAGCAAACAGAGAAGACTGCTAGAGAAAATGTCTGTACTCCCACTGAGAAATGATCAAAAGTCCTAGATTCTTTGAAACCAGATGTTGAACTCCCAATAGAAAGGTTGGCCTGGGACCACTTTAAAGGGGTAATGCTCATAAGGGCCTTGGCCAAAGGGCAAGACATCTGTGTAGCAGGAAGAACTGAGGTGGATGGATGGAGAGGAAGCCAAGCTGGGGCCTTGCCTGAATTCAGCTTGTCCTCAGACTAGCCTGCTGAAGTTTTAGGAAGACTTATGCTCACAAGAGGCTTTCAATAGCTGTTGTGGCCGGAGGAATTCAGAGCCAGATGACATCAGTGTCAGGCAAATGTGGTATATTCTGCCTTTTCTTTTTCTATCCTCCTTCCTTCCACAGCCCAGGGAGTAGCAGAAAGACTAAAAGAAGAAGCAAAGATAGGAAAATTAAAAATATAACTAACCATACATGCTTTTCTCGGGCTCTAGCCTCTTGCCTTGGCTCAAATTCAATCTGTCAGAACTTTTGGAGATTTTTAAGAACCTCTTTCCGGGACTGGACAGATGTCTCAGCAGTTAAGAGCACTGACTGCTCTTGCAGAGGACCCCAGTTCAATTCCCAGCACCCACATGGCGGCTAAGAACCATTTTTAACTCCAGTTCCAGGGGAATCTGATGCCGTCTTCTGACCTGCACAGCATTGCACGACGCAGGTTCACCAACCTACATGCAGACAGTACACTCATACACAAAAAAAATAATAAAATAATTTAAACATTTTTTTTAAAAAGAACCTCTTTCCCAGATCTTGGAACTGCTTTCATTCTAGAATGGACTAAAAAATTCTATTATTTCATAGTAAATAGTAAACCACAAAACTTGCCCAAGATTTTGTTACTAATAGGAAAAACGCTTACTTAGTTCTGAACATTCTGTGTATGGAAAGCTAAGGATTCCTTCTGACAATCCCGTAGATGTCCAGTTATCCTTACACAGGGGTTCCATCATAACAACCAGCAAATCTTCTCTGGGTTCTCCTGGGGGAAGAAGAAGGCGACCCTTTGTTTCAGAAGTAGGGGTGAGAGCAACCAGGCCTATAGGACATGTTGAAATGACTCAGCTGAAGCTAAAGGGAGGAAATGACTCAATGAGTCTAAAGCTTCAGAGCTCACGTTTGAAAGCTGTACTTGGTGGCATGTGGATGTAAGGCCAGAGCTTGGGATGGGGAACCCCGAGACAGGCAGATCCCTGGAGCTCACTGGCCAGCAAGCTAACCTATCAGTGGAGTTCCAGGATCAGAGAGTCACCTTGTTTTCTCAAAAAATAAGGTGGCGTGACATGGACCTCTGGCCTTTATACCCCACACATGACCTCCCCACCTGCCAGCATACAACAGAAGCTAATGAAGACTGAGTTCACAGATCAAGGTCCCTTTGCTGAGGAAAAATAGGCCCAGCTCAAATCCCTGGAGGCAGCAAAGCAGTCACTTGCATGCAGCTGGCCCAGACGACTTTAGTAATGTAGACCAAACACTTCAGGCAGAATTATCCTGTCTGGAACATGGGTAAGGCAGCTGATTCTTCATGTCCCTTTCAAGAGCACTCTAATTCCCTTCTCAGAGATTCTGTCTTACAAAGTTGAGTGTAAAGCCAAGAGAAAGAGTGGCAGGGTCCCCAAGATGATCCCCATCCGAAGGGGCTCTTTAGTTAATTATATCACAGTGGAAGTACCTGAGGAAAATCAGAGCAGTTAGAGGCAAAATAAGCATTTCCTTTACCCTGGAAATAAATGGCAATTAAGCAAAACTGTATTGGCTCCCCTAAGCACAGGGCACATAGCTCCATGTGAGGTACCCAGATGTAATTCTTATGAAAAGGGCTGGAAGCATTTCCCTCTGTTGATGACTCAATTCAGAGATGGTCATGACCCCAGTGGGCATCTTTACTATGGTCCTTTCTGTGTGATGTCTCACATGTAGTCTGCAGGGGTTCTCCATGTATGTTGAGTGACAAAGTTCATTCTAACACAATACCATATTTAGAACTTCATGATTCCAGTTTGGTTCATAGGTCTTCCTTCTGTATTCTCAGTGTATTAAATGCAGGTGGTAATGGTTGCATGTTTTCACTCTCCAGTGCATCTGTAATGAGCCCATCTGCACATTGCTCTCTGTGGTTTTCATTAAGCTTCTGAGTGGGAGACATTTCTCTCAATGTACTCATGAAAATCTTTTATGTGTTCACCTGGAGCGATGCATTAACTGTTTCCTTAAGTGTGATTTAACTACTGGGCTTTCCTCTTCCTCTACATTTTGTGTTTAGCTTCTCTTGGAATCCCCTCTATAAAGTAGGTCTACACCATCTATGTTGGATGCACTCTATTATTATTGTATTTTTGATGTTTCATTTTGTTTTATGTGACTGGATCTCTCTGTCATCCCAGCTGGTCTAGAATTCACTATGTAGACCAGGCTTGGCTCAGTCTCACAGAGATCCACCAGTCTCTGCATCCTGAGTGCTGAGATTAAATACTGAATGGGCATGCCTAGCTCCTCATTGGTTTTTAGATCTTGCTAATATCTAGCACAATGACAATTTATACCACCTGCCTGTAGGGACTCTATGATGTTCACAACTTTCTTATTTCTTGGCATGGTTTGATTTAACAGTTGTCATCATTTGCCTTTGGTCTCAGCCCTTAGTAAAGGTCAGTCATATTCTCCTTGTAATTCTAGTTATGAATAATCTTTGGGTTTGTGTAGCTATACACTCAGGCTATCTGGGAACTAGACTTCTTTTTTCTCATTCTTTTCAAATGCAGCAAGGTACGATACCCATTTTTTTAAATAATGATACTAGCAACCAGACACTGTAGTTTAACATATAAAACTTTGTGATTCACATTTTACCTGCTGCCAAGCACAAAGCCACTTTGGACGCCTTTAAACTGTTTTCTTACAAGGTGTTTATTTACTACCACACAAGAAGATATAGTTATTAGAAGAATGCAACTGGAACCAAGATCATCTGGAGAGGCTGCTGTGTGAGAGGTCAGTTGCCTGCGCACACATGGTATGACTTGGTCAGCTCACTGCTACTGTCTGGATATCTCTGGTCTTTCTCTATGATTAAAAAAGTTGAATTATAGGCTAGAGCAATGGCTCAGCTCTGATCTTGCAGATTTGAATTTGGTTCCTTACACCCATATAGCAGATAACTGTTCATAACTCCAGTTTCAGGGGATTCAATGCCTTCTTCTGGCCTCCTTGGGCCTTATACATATACAGTGTACTTACATTAAGGTAGACAAAATACTCGTACAAATAAAATAGAACTCAAAATAATTTTTATAAAGAGTTGAATTAGGACATTTGGAGACTCTTCTTTAACTTGTAGATAACAATTTTTATTAGAAATCAGCTAGCACAGGGGTTGTTAACTAATGGCAGCCTGGAAGTGAAATCTGGCTAGTCAATTGATTTTGTAAATAAAGTTTTTTTTTTTTTTTATTTATTTCAGTATGTGCATGAATGTACTGTCTGCAGGCAGGTCTGTGCACCCGTGTCGTGCAATGCCGCGGAGGTCAGAAGAGGGTCTCGGATTCCCCTGGAACTGGAGTTCTCCTGATATTGGAGTTTCAGACGGTTCTCGGCCGCCATGTGGGTGCTGGGGATCGAACCCGGGTCCTCTGCAAGAGCGGTCGGCGCTCTTAACCACTAGGCCATCTCTCCAGCCCATAAATAAAGTTTTGTTGGAACAAACTCACAGTTATTGGTTTACATATTGTTTATGGCTTCTTATGAATTCCCTCAAAGATAAAAATATTCACTCTAAGGTTGCTCAGAGAATGTTTGATGAGTTATTAATTAGCACATTACATTATAACTAAAATGACATTAGTCATTTAAAAGACTAATATTCAACAAACTTGCCTCTATCCCCTTGAATAAACAACATAAAAGTACAGATATTATAAGCAGACTCACTGCAGTTTCACACGCTTGCCCGTTTCAGGTTACAATGATGATCGCATCACTGCCAGCCCTCTAGCAGCCCCTTCTGCTGTCTTCCAGTCCTTCCCTTCCCCAAAGGTTCCATGATCCTGATTTCTAATACCACAATAACGTTATAAGAATGAAGCCATGCAGCATGTGCTTTTTTTGATTTGCATCTTTATTCCTTGAACAACTAGTTGTGAAATGCATCCAGTGGTGATTAATGTAGTTTTCTGAAAAGAAAAAAAAAAAGCATAAAGAAAAAATTTGGGGAGCTCAAGGGATGGCTCAGTGATTAAAAGCACTGGCTGTTCTTGCAGAGGACTAAGGTTTGGTTCTCAATATCCACAGGGCAGATGACCACTGTCCTTAACTCCAATTCCAAGGGATCCAATGCCTCTGTTGGTCATTCCATGCACATTGCATACATGGGCGCACTTACACACATGCAGGCAAAATACTCATCCACATCAATAAGTAAAATTTAAAATATAAAAAGAATTTCTATTTTTTAGCATTTTTGTTCCTGTGGCACCTGTGTACTTACCATGATTGATGTCAGGGTGCTACTTTGTCATCTCCATGAGTTAGAAAGGTGGCTAGCACAGTTTTATGCCAGTGCATGTGAGTCAACTCAGTCACATTATGAAGCTATGTGGTTGAGGGTAGTTGTATGATGTTCATTCCTATTTCTGTTTAGTACTTCATTATGGATATACATTATTACACCATGAATTTATTGGTTATATTATTGATAAACACATGTGGGTGATTTTTACTTTATGGCTTTGACGACTAATGCTTCCTTTTGGCACTGAACACAAAATTTTAGCAAACATGCATAGCCATGTGCATTAGACTTATCCCTGGAAGTGGTAGAGTACAGTCATAGACATTAATTTGTTCAGCTTTAAGACAGACTGCCAAAGAACTGTAGGCTCCCATCAGCAGGTATGGGAATCTTGTCCATGTCTTTGAATTTGCGGCTCTCAATCTCTGATTTTAGTCATTGTGTGTGTGTGTGTGTGTGTGTGTGTGTGTGTGTGTGTGTGTGTGTCTGTGCTATGTATATGTATGTATATGTGTATGTGGTATGTGTGTGTGTGATGTATATACATGTATATGTGTATGTGTGTGTAGTATCACTTTTGACTTAAGTTTTGTTTTCATTGATCATCAATCAACGGTAGTCATTTTAATATGTTTCATTCTTTCTTTTTCTTTTTGGTCTTTGAGCCAGGGTCTTTCTGTAGCCCCAGCTAGGCTGGAAATTGCTGTGTAGATCAGGCTTGCCTTAGTTTCACAGAGATCTGTCTGCCTCTGTCTCTTGAGTGCTGGGTATCTATTTTAATATATTTGTCAGCCATTTGCCATTTTTTTCTGTTTTGGATTTTCTTCAATTTCTTTAAAAATAATTTCTTTCTTTCTTTATCTATCTATTTATTTATCTTAAGTTTATGTGTATGCATGTTTTTCCTGCATTAATGTAAGTTCACTCATGACATAGAATGGCCATATAGGTGAGAAGAGATCATCGGATTCCCTGGAACTGGAGTTATGTATGGTTGTTAGCTACCATGTGGGTGCTGGAAATCAAACCTGGATCCTCTGCAGAGCCATCTTCCAACTCCTTCTTCCATTTTCTACTACTTTATAGTATTAAATCTTTAAAAGACGTATTAGAGATAAGAGGGATTTATTATTGTTGTATATGCTCATTGAAATGATCTTTTATGACTCATGGCTTGCCGTTTCATTATCTTAGTGATATATTTCAAAATATAGAAGATTTATATTTTAAGATAATCAGAAATCTTATAATATCATCTGTGGAGCTTTCATTGTGTTATATTTTAAAAACCTTTTCTCTAGAACCTTCCAAAAGGCTTATAATTTTACATTTTTATCTGTGATAGTCATGAAATTTGCTTTTGTGTAAGATACGAAAATAGCATCCAGATTTTTCACACTTATTAAAATAAACATTCTACTAATGAGGAGTTTAAGGTTGTCCTTATCAAAAATTAGATGATGTACATATGGAGTCTGTTTGGGGCTCTTTTTTAGCTTTGCATTACCCGTTGCTTCCTGTACTGACACCACACTACCTTAATTACTACCGCCTTTTGGTAGGCTTTATTTCTGGTAATGTTAAACTACTAGCTTGGTCCATTCTTCCAGATGGCTGGATGACTATTATTGGTGATTCACATTTGTCAAGTTAGACAAAAATAACTGCTAAAATTTTGGTTGGAATTCCAAACATGTACAGATTAGTTTGGGGATAAGTGAAATATTTACACTATGTATTTGTCTTAATTTCAGTATTATTATATAGTTTTCAAAATAGAAGTCTTTCATATTTTACTGGATTTGCTCATAATATAGAACATTTTGGATATATGATAAGTGATGATACTTTAAAATTTCACTATCTACTGCTCATATAAAGAAATTTTTTAATAATTTTTTAAAAAATTTTTTTAATTTATTTTTTTATTTTTAAGGGATTCTACAATATAATGACACAGTTGTTTGCAGATAACATTGATGTTACTCAGTATGTCATACAATTAGGTAATTGGTGAATTTTGCAAGCATCTATGTCCAAATTTTGAACAACCCAAGGTTCCCATAGTCCAGTTGGAGAAGCTTGTATGCACAGGCATGTTGATATAAAGAAATATTATTGAATAATATGTATAAATGACCTTGTGTCAGGTCATTAACATTAATAGTATACTTTATAAGTTCCTTGACCTTTCTGGTTGCATATTACAAATTTTTCACTATCTGTTGCTAATGTATGGAAATATTATTTAATAATCTCTATATATATTATATGACTTTGTGTCTAGCTCAGTAGCATACTTTATAAATTCTTGAACTTTCTAGTTTCATATTAAAAATTTTATTTTTTAAATTTTTTTCTTTTACTTCTAGAACATTAGATTTCTTTTTTATTGCAATATTATATTATAATTTTCTGTTTTTTTATTAACTTTTTTCCATAATTTTTAATTGTTATTAAACTTTTTCTATACATCATACATCATTTCTCAATTGAATTTAGACTCACTTCCCTTTCCATGCCCCACCCCACCTGAGTCCCTGCACTCTGCCATACATGTCTTGCATCTTTTTCTGAGAGTTTCCAGAGGTTTTTTTCAGTTCTTTTTTATTGTTGTTGTTCTCTCTAACTTGTATTTCTTCAGTATATATACATATATATATATGTATATATACATAAAGTATATATACATATATATATATATGTATATATACATAAATATATACACACATACATACACATATCACTTGAATTGGAGGACTTTTTTTTCTAAAAAATGTCATGTTTTCCTTAAGGAAGTGCTCGGAGGTTCTTCCTTGGCAAGCCCTAATGACCATCAATCCTGCCCTTGTGCTCCACATTGGGGTTTTTCTCTCCCATGGTCCCCCAAATGAAGTCCAGTAAGCACGCATCCTGTCTTGATCTCCCTGTACTGGTCTCTGTGATACAGCCCCGGTAGTCCAACAATGGCAGTCTATATTCTGACGAGGCTGAAATCCCCTTAGCTACTTAGTCCACAAGCTGGTTATCTCAGTAGTTCTCATCTAGCATTGAATGTTCAGAAGATTCTTGGAGAGACGTGTCTTCAGTCCATAATGGAAGGTTAAAAAGCTGTGTCTCATGTCTTTGAGGAGTGGCAAAAGCAGTGGCAGCCACAGAGTAGATGCACTTGCCAGTAAGAATTGAAGACAGGCCAAACAACAGTGCTCTCTTTTTTTTTTTTTCTTTCTTTTTGTCTTTTTACTAAGATCTCAAGTTTTATATCTGGAGTACAATTTCTCTGGTCTTACTGATTATTTATTTCTGGTTGTACTTTCCTTTTGGCTGCTTAAGGCCACACAGTTAGCCCAGATTAACCAAGGTTTTTGTTTCTTGAGGTCAGTTGAGGATCTGGTCCTCAGGGATCTCTTGGGGTGTTTTCTTGGGGGGAGGAGGATGGGAGCCCCTTGATCCTTTCAGCTTATCATTTACTCCATCTACTCGAGGACAAAATCAGGTCTTGCTAGACCAGGCTTCCTTTTCTGAAGCATGAGCAGACTTTCCTCTTTATAGACTGGACACTGGCTGAAGTCCCATTAGTAGCTCTCTAAGACCTCCCTGAACAGGAAGACTGGTGACCCACATTTGCAGGATATTTCAAGAGATGCCCCTATGCATAATCCCCTAAGACTTGGTTGACCTCTGAGGGCAAGGAACAAAGTTATCCCTTAGGTCCTTTGGCCAAATTGGTATGGATGTTAAGTATGGTCGTTAAGCACCCAGAAAGGCTAAGTTGTACCAGCCTGTTACATTGCACCTATATTAAAATTATATCTTTGGAAACAAACTGTATGTTATTTCCATATCATATTTCTTGATTTGCATTTTTTCATTTTAATTTTATATTACTCTAAAAGATGCATACATACCCTCCATCATATACCAAAAATCCAAGGTCTGAAAGTAAATGATAGGTTAATTCTAGAACCTGTTTTGAGATTCTTAATATAAGAGCACAGTTGTTTTCAGATCACGAGGAATATAACATTAATGTTGCTCAGTTTGTCTTACAACTAGGTACTTGGTACTAGTATCCACAGATGAGGGATGCCATTCATCTTTTGTTTTTCTGGGACTGTGTTACTTCACTTAGCATAAAATCTTCTAGTTCCATCCACTTACCTGCAAATTTCATGATGTCTTTCTTTACTGCTGCAGAGAACTCCATTGTGTAGATGTACCACATTTTCTCTAATCACTCCTCAGTTGAGGGGCACTTGGGTTGGTTCTAACTCCTTGCTATTGTGAAGAGAGCTGCAATAAACATGGCTGTGCATGTATCTCTGTGGTAAGATGAGTCTTGTGGGTACATACCCAGGAGTGGTATGGTTGGGTCTGGTGGCACGTTCATTCTAAGTCTTCCAAGGATTCTCCACACTGCTTTCCATAGTGGCTATATGAGTTTGCATTCCCACCAGCAGTGGATGAGTGTTCCCCTTTCCCCACACTCTCCCCAGCATTTGGTTATCATTTGTTTTCTGATCCTAGCCAGCCTTATTGGGGTGAGAAGATATCTTAATGTGGTTTTAATTTGCATTTCCTTAATTATTAGTGATGTTGAACACTTTTTTTTTAATTAATTTTATTTATTTCTGTATGTGTATGAATGTACTGTCTGCATGCAAGTTTGTGCACCCGTGTCGTGCAATGCCGCGGAGGTCAGAAGACGGTCTCGGATTCCCCCGGAACTGGAGTTCTCCTGGAATTGGAGTTTCAGACGGTTCTTGGCCGCCATGTGGGCGCTGGGGATCTAACCCGGGTCCTCTGCAAGAGCGGTCGGCGCTCTTAACCGCCAGGCCATCTAACTTTTTAAGATGTTTATCAGCCATTGGTATTTCCTTACTTGTGAAGTCTCTGCTCAGCTCTTTACCCCATCTTTTGAGTGAATCATTTATTTTCCTCTTTGCTTTTTATGTAATTTATATATTCTGGAAGTTAGTGCTCTGTCAGATGTATCAGCAGTGAAGGTTTCCTCCCACTCTGTGAGGTTTCTCTTCACTTCCCTGATTGTTTCTGTTGCTGTACAGAAACTTTTGTGTTTAATAAGGTCCCAAGGTTCCACTTGTTAATTGTTGACCTTATTTCCTGTGCCGCTGCTGTCTGATTTAGAAAGTCTTTTCCTACACCTATTGTAGGAATTGGCTTGGCTTGAGGAAAGAACTTGTAAGACCTGTCCCAAGAAACCTCCGAAAATTATCTGATATCTTGTGGGCATTTCAGTTGTCTCCATGAGTTATCTGTAGCTCTGGAAGTTCCGGTATATTACAATGTTTTCTCATCTCACCTATCTTTGCAAAGTTCCAGGACCAGATAGCCCCTTCTCTTGAGGCATTGAGCAGAATGTCGCACCTCTAGTTTACCTGTTGCACAAACAGGAGCTCTGCAGCCCCCCTCCCCCCATTAGAGCCAAGGTGGCTCGCCCTTCCCTTCTGCCTGCCTCCCACTTCCTTGCCTAGAGCACAGTAACCTTTGGTATATAAACACACTGCTGACATAAATAAACGAGAGAGTCTATTCTCCCAGAGTTCACCCTCTGAGTCTGTATGTCTGTCCTTGTCTTTCCTTGTCTTTCTATTCCATTGGGTAACCTCCCCATGGCCTCCCTCCCCTCTCCTTGCCAGAGCTAAGGTGAGAGATTGTCTGCCTGCAGGCAGGAGACAGCCTTGAAGCTTGCAAGGAGGGAAGAACAGCATGTGGATGTCGGCCGCACATGTATAAAGGACTATTCAGATGACAATAAACAGCCTATGTCTTGTAGGCTGCTGCCAACTTTTTCTTCTATCACCTTCAGAATTTTGGGTTTCAAATTGAGATCTTTGATCCATTTGGAGTTGAATTTTGTACAGGGTGAGAGGTAGGGGTTTAATTTTATTCTTCTACAAGTGGTGATCCAGTTTTGGTAACACCATTTGCTAAAGATGCTGTCTTTCCTCCACTGAGTCTTTTTGGCCCCCCTTGTCAAATATGAGGTGGCTGAAATTGTATGAGCTCAAGTTTGGAGCTTCAGTTTGTTCTACAGGTCTGCTTTTGTGCCAGTACCAGGCTGTTTTTATGACTATAGACCTGTAGTATAGTTTGATGTCTGGTATAGAAATCCCCCCTCTATTGCTCTTTTCACTCAGGATTGCTTTGGCTATTCAGGGTCTTTTGTTGTTTCATATGAATTTAAGATTTTTTTCTGAGCCTGTGAAGAATGTCCTTGGGATTTTAATTGGAATTGCATTGAATTGGTATATTAATTTGGGTAGAATAGACATTTTTACTATATTAATTTTTCAATCCATGAGCATGGGAGGTCTTTCCATCTTCTGATGTCTTCTTCTTCAATCTCCTTCCTCAGGAGTTTATAATTTTTGTTGTAGAGATCTTTGGGTTTTTGGTCAGGTTTGTTCCTAGGTATTTTATTGTTTTTAAGGCTATTGTGATTGGGAAGGCTTTTTCTGCATCAATCGAAATGATCATGTGGTTTTTGTCCTTCAGTCCATTTATGTGTTTCATGATATTTACTGATTTTCGTATATTGAACCATCCCTGAATCTCTGGTATGAATCCAACTTGATCATGGTGGATGATATTTTTGATGTTGGTCTGTATACGGTTTGCAAGCATTTTGTTGAGAAGTTTTGCAGCTGAGTTCATTAATGAGATAGGTCTGTAGTTCTCTTTTTTGGTTGCATTCTTGCCTGGTTTTGGTATTAAAGTGATGCTGGCTTCATAGAAGGAATTTGGGAGATTTCCCTCTGCTTGTATCCCTCTGAACAGTTTGAGTGATAATGGTTATAAGTCCTCTTTAAATGTTTTATAGAATTCTGCTGTGAAACCATCTGGGCCTGGGCTTATTTTTAGTTGAAAGGTCTCTTATTACATTTTCAATTTCTTCATATATTACAGGTCTGTTTAAGCTGTCAATCTCTTCTTGGTTTAGGTTTGGTGATTCTCCGGAATGCAGATATTCATCCATTTCTCTTAGATTTTCAAATTTAGTAGAGTACAGGTTTTTGAAGTATTCCCATATGATTGTCTGGATCTTTTTATTGTCTGTTGTGATATTTCCTCTTTTATCGTGAATTCTACTGATTTGTATTTGCTCTTTCTTTTGGTTAACTGGGCTAGGGGTCTGTCTATCTTGTTTATTCTCTCAAAGAACCAACTTTTGGATTCATTGGTTTTTTTTTTTGTATTTTTTTTTCTATTTCATTAATTTTTGCTCTGATTTTCATTATTTCTTCCTGCATTTATGGTTTATTTGTTGTTGTCTTTCAAGTGTTTTTAGCTGCAGTGTTAGCTCATTTATTTGTTTTCCTTCTGTTTTTTTTTTTTTTTTAAATGTAGGCACCCAGGGCTATAAACTTCCCTCTTGGGACTGCTTTTAAACTGTCCTATAGGTTTTGTTGTGTTGTACTACCATTGTCATTTAGTTCCAGGAATGCTTTTATTTCTTTCTTTAATTCCTCCTTGACCCATTCATTATTCAGGATTGTGTTGTTTAGTCTCCTTGTGTTTGTGTAAGTAACAAAGCTTATCCTGGTGTTGATACTGAGCTTTATTTCACTGTGGTCTGATAGAATGCATGAAATTATTTCATATTTTTTTTGTATTTGTTGAGGTTTTTTTCTGTGTCCAAGTATGTGGTCAATTTTGAAGCATGTTCCATAGGGTGCTGAGTAGAAAGTATATTCTCTGGAGCTTGGGTGGAATATTCAAAAGATGTCTGTGACGTCCATTTGCTGTATTGTATTGTTCAGTTCAGATGTCTCTCTGTTTATTATTTGTCTGGTTGATCTGTCCAAAGGACTCAGTGGGGTATTGAAGTCCCCTACTATGAGTGTGCTGGGATTAATCTGTGTCTTGAGGGCCTGTAGAGTTGTATTTATAAATATCAGTGCACCAGAGTTTGGCGCATATATATTCATGATTGTGAAGTCTTCGTGGTTACTTTTCCCTTTGATAAGGATGTAATGGCCTTCTTTGTCTCTTCTAATTGCTTCTACTTTGAAGTCCATTTTGTCTGATATTAAAATAGCAACTCCTGCTTTCTTTTTGGTACCATTTGCTTGGAATATTTTTTCCATCCTTTCACTTTAAGTTGAGGGCGAGATGGGTTTCTTGTAGACAGCCTATCGATGTATTCTGTTTCCTAATCCATTCTCCAAGTCTATGCCTTTTGATTGGGGAGTTTATTCCTTTAATATTTGAGTTTATAATTGAGAGGTGTGTGCTGCTTCCTTTCACCTTATTATCTGTTTGCATTTTTCATCTAGGTTTCTACTTCTGCATTTCTGCTTTTATTAATTTCTCTTTCAAGGTGCCTGGGGGTAGTTGCTCCTCTCCTCTGTCCTTTGAATTGCTTCAAGTATTCTCTGAAGGGTTGGTTTTCCAGACATGTGTTCTTTCATCTTGTTTATGTCATGGAAGATTTTTCTCTTTCCTTTCAACTAGAATTGACATTTTTGCTGGTTTTTTTTTTATTACAATTTTTAAAGTCCCTAGTTCTAATGCCTTTCTTTGTCTTGCGTTATTGTATTAGATATGTTTTTAGTGTTATTTGAATAGAAATGATAATAGTAGCCATTCCTGTCCTGTTTCCAAGTTCGAAAGGGAATTGTTTTCAGTATTTCACTGTTGCTATCCTTTGACTATCTTAAAGTCTTTTTCCTTTTTTCCTCCATATGGTATGAACTCAGCCAGATGTTACTCAAATACCCATAGCAGCCACTATGCTCTTCATTCACCTGTGCATTTTACACACTTTACATTAGTCTGATGTTTCAGAAGTTAAGAGATTTTAGTAATAAGAATACACCTTTATCATCATCTATGGAAATGAGGCTTCTAAACTGCATCTTCATGAATTCAATGTTGGAAATCTAGGACAGGGTATTGTGACTTCTACTTTTTAGTGGAAATTAGTAACTTCCTTTCTAAGAAAGCAAAGCAGATTCATGGAAAGAACACTAGGTTGTAGATGGTGTCATGTTAGAATTTCCACTTTTTGTGTGTCCTGTGTGAGCCTGGAAATTAATATGCTATGGAAAAACTTTTATAGATTTGTACTTTTCCAAGATCTGAACAGAGACTTCTCAAGAGAATAAAGATGGCTAAGAAACATCTTAAAAAGTGCCTAACATCTTTATTAATTAAGGAAATACAAATTAAAACCACTTTAAGATTTCATGTTACCCTGGTAAGACTGACTATGATCAAGAAACCAAATGATACCAAATGTTGGAGATGTTGTGGGGAAAGGGGAACACTCGTCCACTGCTGGTGGGATTGCAAAGTTGTGCAACTCCTATGGAAAGCAGTGTGGATAACTCTTAAAAGACTAAAAATGAAACTACCATTTGACCCAGGCATATCACTCCTGGGTATACACCCAAAGGATTCATCCCATAGCAGAGAAACGTGCACTATCATGTTTATTGATGCTCCTTTCACAATAGGGAAGCAACCTAAGTGTCCCTCAACTGCTGAGTGGATAATAAAAATGTGGTACATTTACACAATGGAGATCTTTTTAAAATTTATTTATTATTATTATTATTATTATTTTTTTTTTTTGGTCTTTTCGAGACAGGGTCTCCCTGTAGCCCCAGCTGTCCTGGAACTCACTCTGTAGACCAGGCTGGCCTTGAACTCAAAAATATCCGCCTGCCTCTGCCTCCCAAGTGCTAGGACTAAAGGCGTGCGCCACACGCCCGGCTATTTATTATTTTTTATGTGTATGAGTGTACTGTCTGCATGTAGGTTGGTGCACCCGTGTCATGCAATGCCGTGGAGGTCAGAAGAGGGCGTTTGATTCCCCTGGAACTGGAGTTAAATACTGTTCTTAGCCACCATGTGGGTGCTGGGAATTGAACCCTGGTCCTCTGCAAGAGCAGTTGGCACTCTTAACCACTGAGCCATCTCTCCAGTCCCACAATGGAGTTCTATGCAGTGATAAAGAAGAAAAGAAGATATCATGCATGAACTTTGCAGGTAAATGGATGGAACTAGAAGCTGTTATGCTAAGTGAAGTAACAGTCTCAGAAAAACAAACAACATATGTTGTCCCTCATATGTGGATCCTAGCACCAAATCCTTGTATGTAAGTCGAGGTGGGTAATTTGTTAGTAGAGATAATACCACATTAACTGATATTGCTATAGAGATAGCTGGGAGTTTTGTCTCTATTTTCCTCAGTGCTAAGATTTATGAGAAATAAATCTCTTTTTAAAAAGTACATTAAAGCATATGTCAATTTGCTATGTAATTTAGGAATATAAAGTTATATTTCTTTTTACCTGCATGCAAGTTTACAGTTAAACTCTGAATCCCCAAATGTGTTTTGGAATGAACCTATAGTTTCTTTTCAGACTTTGTAAATTTGGTATTTGTGTGTAGTGTACATATCACATTTTAGAGTAATATAAACTAAAGGGAAAAAAGGACTTGTTCAAAGAACAGACCAAAACAGTAATCCACATCAAAAATCTAAAAATCACTGAGAGAAGGATGCAAGACAGGACTTAACATGTATGGCAGAATGTGTGAGTTCTCACAGGGGTTTGGATGGAGGAAAGGGTCTAATTTGGATTAAGAAATGTTGTATGAAACGTACAAAAGACAATAACAATTAAGAAAGAAAAAGAAAGAATACAAATTTAGAATACAGTAAGAAATTACATTGGTCTAAGGGTGGGCTAAAATTGGTTTTTCACTAGGATATATGACCTCCCCAGCCTACCTATATGCCTATATTTACCCATGAGTTCCCTCCCATTGAATGGGTTTTCAATCCAATTAAATGGCTGTTGATTATCCCCACTATAAAACTGCCACTACTGTATAGTAAGGATTATTTGCAGGCCCAGTCATTGTTATGATTATTTGGCTTTGCAGCTGGGTTGGACCATTGATTGGTTTTCTCCCTTCGCAATTGGAATAGTATTTTATCATACTATGAGAGCTAGTATTCAGGGAGATTTCCAACTCAGTTTTTGCTCCTTGTGCCAAGTTCTGTGTCCAGATATGTCCTTTCCTCAGCAATAAAGTTTTACGTTCAAGTTCTGGGAATCACTCAATGGCTATAGCAATAGCCTGTTATTTTGTGAATATCTTGGACTATACTACAACAGCTACTACTACAAGGGCCCAGAGGGGAGGGTTCTCCTGCTTGTCACTGTGTTTATTGTTACATGGCATCAGCTATATGCATGGACTCATCTGTTATTGCAGGTATATGTTTCAGTAAGCTTTTGAACTAAGATGTTTCCTCTGGTTTTTCACACCACCTAAGCATTGTTTATCTCTCCTCTCTCACCCTGTGTAGCCTTCACTGCTCCCTTTCTCTACAATGGTGACAGGTAACTGGCATTGAGAAAAGAACGATTTCTCCATCAAGTCCTGTTAATTTCCTCATTATCACAGATAGCTGTTCTGTGATTTCACTCACAGGGACTGCCATATTTTACCCTGAAGGAAGCTTAAGGTAAGCTATTTCATAAAACTCAGGAAATCAATTAATTCTGTACTCTCTCCCTCTCCTGTCTCTATCTCCTCCATTCTTACTAGAACTTTCCAGTGGCTGATTAATAAACAATAGAGAATAAGTCTGCCCCCTGCATTTGGAAGCATTAATTGAAAGCAGTGACAAAAACCTACCAATACCCCCACTGTCCCCGCCAGTAGTGTAGCATCAGGATGCTTCTGCTGACAGAGGAGTAAATGTGTCTCAGGTCTGCTGTCCATTAAGAGCTCTGCTAATGTGGTGGCTTAACAAGCTCTGCTTCATTGTTTGAAAAGCACAGCTCCCATTAATACCTTGGATCACAGATGAAATAACAAAGCTCTGGCAATGATGAGCACAGAGGTTTCTACAGGATTGGCCCTCTGAACATGTGTAATTTTGTTTCTGAGCAACCACTGTCACTGGAGATTTATTGGTGTGAAGAGAGAATCAAGGAAGTTATCTCTTGATATCTGCAGTGTCTCAGCATGCAGATTAGGTTTTATTCTTTGTCTTAAGAGTTCTGCCTCCAACAAATGATCATGAAGTATATTTGCATTTTCCAAATTGAAATTCAGTAATAGCTTTTGTTAGGCAACAGGCCTAGTCAGGTATCAAATCCAAGGCTTTGACATGCTAGGTTGGTAATAATAGAATGAAGCTAGGAGTTAAGTTAGACTTTGGAAGAGGGGTAAAAGCAGGTGGCATAGGGGAAGGAGCCATAAAGAAGGAAGGAGCAGGGTCAGTGCCGAAAGAACCCAGTGGGCAGCAGAAGTTATTCAATGCATGAAAGGGACACAAAGTTCAGATTGTCCTTTGGGCAGATGCCAGATGAGATCGGTGGATGTGAAATGAAAAAGCCAAGGGTCAGGTGACTCCATTGCTACTCTTTCTATTTTACTTCCTCTGGTCAGCTGGGAATGATGAAGGCCTTGCTCTGGGTGACATCTAGTAAACACCACATAATTCTCTTGTACTGCTTTCACATCTTAGCAGATTAGACACATGGAGATTGAAGCGTGGAGTGCACATTCAGATCAGTTATTTTTAAATTTTCTAAACTGAATGTTCACTTTGTATATGGAAAATGGATAGTTTGAATTATGCAAAGCTCTTGTGAAGATAGGCTTTAGTTAAAATTCTGCTTTGCAGTAGCTAATATAGAAACTAGCTTTATATAAATATGAAATCATATGGCTGAGGTTTTATATTCTATATTTTTCAAATGTGAAGTCAAACCGATAAGGTGGGAAGATTGCTACATTAGGAGTAAGAATATTGGGATTCTAATTTTGTTCTAGTACAGGTGTAAACTTAGGCAAACATTTGAGGATTTTACACCCCAAATTTCTTATTTACTGAAAGAGGTGACTAATTTTTTATTACCTAGTAGACATTTAGCACTAAGCAAATATGATAATGCATGCAAATAGTTTTATATCTTTCAAAATATTTATAATAGATTTTCTTCAGTCTTAAGTTGTATGAATATACAGAAGTTAGAGGCTGGGCAGATGGCTCAGTAGGTAAGAGGCATGCTTGCATGAAGACTCTTGTTCAGATTCTTCCATACCCATGTAAAAGCTGTGCCTGGCAGCACCGGACTAACTCTGGTGTTTGGGTGAGGGCATCCTCAGGGCTCACTGGAAGCTAGTCTAGATAAAATCAATAAGCTCAGGATATTGTGACAGACCCTGTCTCAAAAATATAAGGTAGAGAGCTATCAAGGAAGATGCTCAAAGGCAACCTCTGCCTTCTGGAAGACTACACAGAGGGGAAAGGGTAGGGCATACCTGCCCACATGCACACACATGTGCACACACATGAATACACAAGTTAAGGCAGATCATCAGATCATTATATTATTTTACTTAAACCCTTACATCAGCATCTCATAAGCAGTGGGCATGAGGTCCATTCGCATAGGTAACAGAGCAGAGCATGTAGCAACTTACCATGTAGTAGGAAAATTACAATCAGATGTAGTGAACATCTGCTAGCATCCACTTCCCTTTCTTTCTCACCAGGGTTCTGGATTTCCCAGCTTGAATGTTCATAGGATTAATGTCCTATTAGTTGTTAAAATTGGCTTAGGTCTTTCATTTGTCTAATGACTGATTTGAAGGGAAAGAATTTGGTAAACAAATCCAGCCTGATCCAATTGAAGCAAATTGCAGACATTTTGCTCTGATTGTTGGAACATAGACTCTCCACTTTAGTTTAATACTATAGGATGGGGGCTATAACCACCATGAGAGAGCCAGGAACTACAACAACACCTACAAATGGATCCTTGTGACATAATTTGGGCCCATGATAAGATGCATCAGCCATCTCATCCTCTTATATATTCTGCCATAATAAATCACACAAAGCACACTAGAACAAGGCATGTTTCTATCTCCGGTACTGCACTCAGCTGCACTGGATTAAGTCCTTTCTGTCCTTTAGCCTACTCAATGATAGGACCAGAAATTCAAAAATGGAAGATTTCTTCTGCCCATATACTTCTACAAACAATAATTATTAATAAACTTTTGCTTATTTAGAATGGATTTGTCCTTTAAGCACTGTTTTCATACTGCATACAGTTTATTTATTCACTTAGCCCATTTACTAAGTCCATTGGTTGAATGCCTGATTGTTGATCATGGGTGTAAGCATGATGGAGAAGGGAGGGAGGAAATGTCATGCCCTACTCAATTCTGGTAGTAAGGCTAGGTAGCTAATTACAGAGCTCCAGGAGCTCTTTGCACACGGCCCTGTTGAATTGGTTATGGATTACATTTACATAAAAATTATACATATTACCAAAAAAAACAAAAACCAGGTGTAGTGGTGCATGCCTTTAATCCTAGCACTTGGGAGGCAGAGGTAGGAGGATCTCTGTGAGTTCAAAGCCAGCCTGGTCTACAGAGAGAGTTCCAGGCTAGCTGAGACTAAAGGGAGACCCTGTCTCAAAAAAGACCAAAAAATTATACACATAATTTAACACTTTTTAAATCTTTACCCAAAGAAAGAAATTTTTGTATTGGAAAGAGAAAGACTCTGCTTTCAATAGCTGGCAGGGTTCATGAAAGCTTTTCTGTACAAAGAAGACTTGTATTTGACCTTGAAAAACAGACTTTGGATAAAGAAGGGAAGTCATAAGAAAAAGCACAGAGGTTGTAGAAAGCATGTTAGGTCACAATAAATAGACTGCCTAACCTGTTTCAGCTGAAGGTGTAAATTTAGGAACTGCAATGTTTATCTTTATAGCACAGGATGTTAATACACAATTCCACACTTGTTCTTTCACAAAAATGGAGTCTGTAAAAAACTTGCTTAAGCAGTTTACACCTCATCTGTTCGCATGGGATGCAGGCTTCTATCTGAATGCAGTGTGGGAATAATGCAGCAGTGTTGCTGTCCTATTAAGTTTGTTGAAAAGGCAGTCTCCTTGTCATGTAGTCAACCTGTTTTAGCCAGCTCTTAAATCAATATATAAATAAGGAAACCAGGATACCCAAGGGGACAGAAAGCCCTTGCCACGATGTGTATCCAAGGGTTTTCCTCAAAGAAGTGCAAAAGGGGAAAGTGTGTTGAAAACTTAGGAAGGTTTAAAGAGTGCAAAGTGCTGGCCTTTTAGCATGCTATTCTTGGACCTGGGCCATTTTCACAGCGCCCATGATGTTTTATGTTTTCCCTGATTTACTGCTGATTTTATTTCATGACTCTTAATCCAGGAAATGCCACCTAAGAAACACACTGAAGAAATTTTTCAATCATAAATTTTAAATATACAAAAAAAAAAAATGTTCATCTCTCGGTGCACTGAGTGCCTGAAAAGCTTGTCCCAGAACAGATCACAGCATCATTAAACATGAAGATGAGGAGAATCTCTCCATTTTCTGATTACAATTATTCTAATGAGGTTTAATTAGAACACATTATAATGCAGTTGTCATTAACATAATGTGCCTTTGAGACTCTTTGGCTACACCAGAAGTCAATGCTGGGTCTACAGTCCCAGCTGGAATGTCCCAGGTGGATGGAAATACTTGGTGAGCACATTAAATCCAACTTCCCTCAAGTGCCTTTGACACCTGGTGCTTCACTCTCCTCTTCATTCATGCCCCCCAAAGCATCTACTGAGTGGAGGTTTATGTCTACCTGGAGGCTGCTTTTGGTGTGCGCTCTTGAAGGAAGCCTTTTGGTTTCTCATCCAATTCTGCAAGAGCTCATCAGAGGGGAGTTGGTGTCCTTAACTCTCCTAATCTGTGGATCGCTCCACTTCCTGTCACATTATTTCAGTAGAGAGAAATGGATGCCTCCAGATACAACTGCAATTCTGATTTAATCCTGAGATGGAGAAAGCGAATGCTTCTTGTTCTGGCAAATAATTTCCATTTTTATTTTTTAATCATGTAGAATTTGTCACTGCTAAAATTTATGAAGGACATTTCTTTCTAGGTAAATTTTGTTTATATTATCTTCCTAGAATATATCAATAGAGAACTCAACATAGACAGAGGACCTCACACAGTCTTTCTATGTTTGCTTGAAATTAAGAATTAGAGTTGTCATCTTATTAAAATATATTTACATTAATGTTAAATGGCACTTTCAGAAAGGTTTATCTATATATTAAAATATCTCCAGAGTTGCCAAGGAATTACTTACTTTGTTATGATGTTCAGTATTATTGGCTCTCTAATTTAATTGCAAGCATCTATTTTTATAAATATGAGTGATTCTTATGTGGAGCCCAGCACCTTCCTTGCCTGAGTACTGAGACATCTTTGTATCTTTCTAGCATGCAGAGCTGATTTAGGAGGCCTGGATGAGAGCCTGGGAGTCTAAAGCTTCAACAAGCCACCAGGTGTTCTAATATGACAGAAAGTTTGAATAGTGGGGCTCCAGACCATGACTTCATTTGTATGTTAAGAATCTTAAGAAAATGCCATCTAGCCACAATCTATGTTCAGTATCAATTACTTGAATGAAGTGTAAAGGTAAGTGTTAATAAAGTGATAAGACTAATTGTTTATACTATTAAAAGATTCAAGGCCATGCAGAAAATTAATATAGAAACAGGGTATTATTCAAAGTAATTCTTGTTATGGCTTTTTGAAAGGTGTTTTGTAAGGATTATCATGTATTTAGCTACATCCAACATTTAGAGGTTGACACCAACTACATACTAAAGCCTGTGTCAGGTAATACAGGGATGACACTCAAGTCTGAAAAGAATGTAATTTTCACTCTCGTTTTAAGGAAATTAGCATTATTTGGAAAATAATACCTAAAGATTACTCATATTTGTTGTTAGGATCAGTCCTTTTGTTGTGATCCATCAGTCACACCCACTCACTCAAAACCATGTACAATTTTGTCCTGATGTGTGTGTGTGTGTGTGTGTGTGTGTGTATGTGTGTGTGTGTGTGTGTGTGTGTGTGTGTGATGTCAGTGTTGGGGTCAGGTACCTTAGAGCTAGAGTTACAAGTGGTTTTGAGCCACCAGACATGAGTACTGGGAGCCAAACTTGGGTCCTCTGGAAGAACACAGCATGCACTTAACCACTGAGCCATTGCTCCAGCCCCATCAGAGCCTGGCATCTCTAGGTGGGCTTGAACCCTCAGCCTTTTGGTTAATAGTTGTACATGCTAAGCAAGTACTTTACAGAGATGTTTAAAAAGGGAGTATCTTTAAGTAAGATATGACTTTTGATAACATACAATAACCCATACCATATTTTTAAGAGATGATGATAAATCTGTTAGTAAATCTAATAAAGATAATTAAAAGCCACCACTTTTGAGCATTTATAATGTTCTACGTAATTTATCTTTTGTTTTTGTTTTTTGATATAGAAGATCTTCATGTATTCATTTTTCAATTTTGTTTATTGAATGTTTGTGTATTTCATACAGAACATCTCACTGAATCTTATGTGTCTTTACCCCCCCACACCCTTGCTGGCAGCCTCCTGTAGCCCTCCCACTGGAACTTACATGAACTAGTAAACGGATGGAACTAGAAATGGTTATGCCAACAGAAGTAATGTCTTACTCAGTGAAAAATATGCATCCCTGAGTGAAGTAACTTCTTACCCAGCAAAAAATATGTTTATTTTTTTCAGGTTGCAACTCCTGCTTGCTCCTTAGTGCCATCCGTTTGCAATATGGTAGTGCGCGTCCTTGAAGTTGAGATGGGTTTCTTGCAGACAACAAAAAGATGATTTTTGTTTCTTAATGCATTTAACTAGCCCGTGTCATTTGACTGGGGAGTTCAGTCCACTGATAGTTAAAGTTATTATTGAAAGACGTGTGTTTGTTTCTATTCACTTTTATTTCTGTTTGCATTCTTGGTCTAACTTTGTGTTTCCACAGTTATGTCTTCATTTAGTTTCTGTTGCCCCTTTCTTCAGCTCTTTTTATTGCTTCAAGTATTCTCTGAAGGCTTGGTTTTCTGAACATGAATTCTTTCAGCCTATTCCTGGAATGTTTTTCCTCTCTCTGTTAACTATAGTGGACATTTTTACTGGGTAAAGTATTCTGGGTTGGCATGTAAAGTCATTTAGAACCAGGAATACTTTGGTCCAGGCTCTTCTGGTACCAATGAGTTACTCTGTCTTCCTCCTAAGGTCTGGACCCCTACCAGACAGTGGGCACAGCACGATTTGGAAAGCTTGCTAGGTGGAGGGTGGATTCAGGTGTTCTCAGGAGACTGTGTCCTTTTAAAGGACAGAGAAGTCTAGCCCTGCGGCAGTGGGAGGGGCTTGAGATAGTCCTAAAGTAGAGGGACGGGCATGGAGGGATTTGGAGAGCTCACCAACCTGGGGATGCTGGAAGAGGAAGAGGGTGTGGGGTCTGAGTAGAGTTGTTCAGCCTGTAGGGTAGTTAAGGTGCGGTGGGCAGGATCAGACTTACCAGGGAAGAAAACTGGTCTAGGGATTCGATGGAAACATGCATGTGGGAATGGCCAGGTTCGAACACTGGCCTCAGAAGTCCAAAGGCAAGATGAGGGTGGGCACAGCCTATAAAGCTTCTAACAAACTAGTTTGAAAAATAGCTGTTCTGAGTGTAGAGGTTCAAGATACAAGGGGTGCCCTGCACTATGACGGTAACCCAGAACTACAGTGCCAAGAGCAGAAGTAGGCCTGTGCCCAAGGCTAGAAGGAAAACAGGACATGTGTGTGGCTCAGATTTACCAGGAGAGAAGGCTGATCTCAGGAGTCCAAGGGCAAGATGGGGGTGACGACAACCTGTGAAGTTTCTAACCAGCCAGACTGGAAAATTGAGCTGGTCCAATGGGGAACTGTGTCTTTCTTTTTTATTTTTTTCCTTTTTTTTAAATAATGCTTTTATTGATGTTTTGTGTATTTCAGACATCATTTCTCAGTTCAGTTTAGACATATTCCCTTTCCCTTTCCCCCACCACACCCCAGATCATGCACTCTGCCATAACTGTCCTGCATCTTTCTCTCAGTCTTTTTTATGCCTAGGAATTCACATTTTCCTTCTTTAATTTTATATTACTCTAAAATATGAACACATAGCCTCCACTCATATACAGTAATTACAGAGTCTGAAAGTAAGTGGTGGATCAATTCTAGAGCCCACTAAGAGATTCTCATCATAACAACACAGTTGCTTTCAGATAAACAGAAATATAACAATAATGTTGTTCAGCTTGCCTTTCATCTGGGGATTTGGTGTTAGCATCCACAAATGAGGGAGACCATTTGCCACTTGTTTTTCTGGGACTGTGTTACTTCACTTAGAATAATGGCTTCAAGTTCCATACATTTTCCTGCAAAGTTCATGATGTCATCTTTCTTTATCACCGAACAGTACTCCATTGTGTAGATGTACCATATTTTTGTCATCCATTCATCATTTGAGGGCCATTTGGGTTGATTCCAGCTCTTCGCTTTTGTGAAGAGGGCTGCAATAAACATGGATGTGCATGTGTCTTTGCAATAGGATGAGTCTTGTGGGTATATACCCAGGAGTGGTATGGCTGGGTCAGGTGGTAGGCTCATTTTGAGTCTTTTTTTTTTTAATTTTTATTTATTTTTGTATGTGTATGAATGTACTGTCTGCATGTAGGTCTGTGTACCCATGTTGTGCAATGCTGCGGAGGTCAGAAGAGGGTGTCGGATCCCCCTGGAACTGGAGTTCTCCTGGAATTGGAATTACAGACGGTTCTTAGCCCCCATGTGGGTGTTGGGGATCGAACCCGGGTTCTCTGCAAGAGCAGTCGGTGCTCTTAACTGCTAGGCTATCTCTCCAGCCCCCATTTTGAGTCTTTTAAGGTTCTCTGCACTACTTTCCATAATGGTTGTACAAGTTTACATTCCCACAAGCAGTGGATTAGTGTTCCCCTTTCCCCACAACCTCTCCAGCACTTGGTGTCTTTTGTATTCTTGATCTTAGCCAGTCCTATCGGAGTGAGATGATATCTTAAAGTGGTTTTAATTTGCATTTCCTTAATTATTAATGATGTTAGAGCTGTGTCTTTCTAAGTAATTTATAAGAATTGTTTCCTTCTCCAAACTTCCTGTGGAGTGGAGTACATGCTGTAGATTTTCTTTCTTTGCTTTTTCCTATTTATTTTGTACAGGCAGATGAAACTCTGAGGGATAACCATCTTGCTTAGAGAACAATAAACTAGTAATATGAACTCATGCAGTACTGATTCTTCTGGACTTCATTCTTTTCTCTAGAGAGGGAAACAATGTGATGAAGATTGCAAAAACAGAGACCATAACTGAGTGAAATAATTAAGCCTGAAGGTTGCTGATGCTTCTGTAAGGTGGTGCAGGGTTTGAATGAGAATGTCTCCCATAAGGTTTCAAATATTTGGTCATTTTGTCTCCAGTTGGTAGTGCTGTTTAAGGAGGGTTTTTAGGACATACGGCCATGCTGGAGGAAGCATGTCACTGGAAGCTGGCTTTGAGAATTCTTCAGCCTTGTTAGATTTCCAGCTCCTCTCTGCTTCCTGTGCCTGCTTGGAGATGTGATCGCCAAGCTTTCTTCTCTGCCCACCTCCACCACCCTGCTTGCTTTCCCACCATTATCAACTCTAATCCCTCTGGAATTTAAGCCCCCTAACCGTTTCTTCTATAAATTGCCTTGGCCATGATGTTTTATCACAATAACAGAAAAGTGATACAGGTGGGAAGATAATTCTAGGAGGCTATAATAGACTGGAACGGAAAAGACCATGGCTGTAAAGCTTAAATCTCCATTCTTAGGAAAATGATGGTATAGGATCTGGGGAGATAGTTCAGTGCTTAAAATACTTGCTGCTCAAGCTTGAGGATCTGTGTAAAAGCTGGTCATGGTGGACAATACCTGTAATCCCAGCACTGGGGAGCAGAGGCAGGAGGATCCCAGGGATTTGCTGGCCAGTCAGTCTAGCCAGAATGATGAACTCAGACTCTGTGAGAGACCTCGTCTCAAAAAATAAGATGTAGAATGACAGAGGAAGAAGTCTGATATTAATCTCTGACCAAATGCTCATACTTATGGGCAAGCCCATCCTCACGTACACACATACACATAAAGACTCACATACACATACACGCACATGGACATGGAAGTACAACATTCACATTAATAGAATGTCAGGAACAAAATGAAGGCATTTCTTGGGTTTTTAATAAGTAAATCACACCATTTATTAAGAAACTGGAAGCCATGTTCTTATCCTCCAGAAAAAATGGTCAAGGCTGAAAATACTTCAGAGTTAACCACAAATTTAATGAGAAATGAATTTTCATGCACACTTTGTTTTGAGAGTAACAACTAGGAGCTGAAGAAATTACAGGTGCTGTCAATAAAACAATCTCATAAAACAAAATTATTACTTTTGAAGTCATTTTCAAATTCAATATCCTTAACTTTCCCTCTCATCAAATGGAATTCTACACTGTAGAGGATATACTGTATACAATTATTAAAGTTAAGCAAAACATTTCAATGGTGTGATAGTTAAATCAAACCTAACTGGAATAATTTCTAACCAGAACAATGTGTTATTATTGGATAAAATGATATATTATGAATGATTTTTTTTCTGTTTCAAGACTTGCATCCTAAATATCTGATGTAAACTTACCTCAAAGGTGAGCGAAAAGAACAGTGCCTTACTGCACATCATGAATTTCGACCTGAACCTGGAATGTTATAAAAACCCTGGACTATATTCCGATCATAGTCTGGAAGGTTGAGTGGAGCATTCTCATCTGTGAAGTGAAGATTACAATAATATATCTACCCATTAGAGTTTGTGGAGGAGAGTTGAAATAATACATAAAAATTTCTTCTCCATTCATATGTGAATTTTCCTTGTTTTCAGATTTTTAATCCACTTAATCTTTTCAGAGCTGATATGGAAACAAGCTCAATTTTTTTTTTCAAAGCCAACTTTTTTATTGAAGCTTCGTGCACTTAATACAAAATTTCAAATCAAATCTAGTCCTGCTCCCCCACCCCATCAGAGCTCATGGATTCTGCCAAACATGTTTTTCATCTTTTTCGCAGTCTCTCTCAAAATTCTCACTGCAAAAGTTTACTGTTTTGAGCAGAAATTCACTGTTTCAGTCAGTTCTTTGACCCAGTCTTCTTGTTGTTGATGACGATGTTGCTGTTGTTCCTTCCAATATCCCTCACTCCAAAATATGCATATATGCATGCCACATATATCATAGGTTTTAGCATCTTCAGCTTATGATTTTTTTCTTAACTAGGCTGAAAGATGTCATGTTCGAAGGCTCCTTCTTGACAAGCTCCAACCACCATCAGTTCTGCCCTTGTGCTCCACACTGGGGTTTTCCCTTCCCATGGTCACCAAATGAGGTCCAGTAAGCACCGCATCCTGTCTTGATCTTCCTGTACTGGTCTCCATGATACATCTGGGTAGTCCAACAATGGCAGTCTATACTCTGAAGAGGCTGAAGCCCCACTAGTAGCTCGGTCCACAAGTTGGATGTTTCAGCAGTCCCCATCTGGCACTGAAGATTTGGAGGATTCTTGGAGAGACATGAGTCTTCAGTCCATATTGGAAGGTTGGAAAGCTGTGTCTTCTCACATCTTTGAAGGATGGCAAAATCAATGGCAGCCACAGGGTAGCTGCAGTTGCCAGTAAGACAGGCAAAACAGTGCTCTCTCTCTTTTTTTTACTTTTTGTATTTTTACTAAGATCTCAAGTTTTATACCTGAAGTACAATTTCTCAGACATTACTATTTACTTATTTCTGGTTAGACTTCCCTTTCGGATGTTTAAGGCCACACAGTTAGCCCAGATTAACCAAGGTTTTTGTTTTCTCAAGGTTACATGAGGATCTGATCCTCAAGGGTCACTCAAGGTTATTTTGGGGGGGGTAGGAGGGAGCCCCTGGCTCCTTTTGGCTTTTCAGTTACCAGTTCCATCCACTTGAGGACAAAGCCAGGTCTTGCTAGACCAGACTTCCTTTTCTGAAGCATGAGAGCTCAATATTTAATAACAAATTTATTGCACTCTAAAAGTTAGGATAAATATTTTTTGCAAATGTTATAATAATCTTCATAATTGAAATGCTACAACATTTTCTTGCTATTTTGATGATACTGCATATTTGTGAGTCATAAGTTCAGGAGTTATTTTAGGAATTATAAATATTTTTAAATTACTTTAATCTGAGGAGATTGAGTATTACTCAAAACTGATTACATTCTGATTTCTGGAGGAGAATCTAGAGAAGTTGTAACACTCTCCACACCTCCTTTGATGAATATAAGCAACTAATGTATACCTTGGATTCCCAGGGCTCAGCCTCAACCTTGCGCATTCAATAAGACTCTTCTGGTGACATTTTCCTTATATATTCAAGCATTCTGCAGAAAAATGCTTCTTAGAACAAGAAGACTTCTTTTTTAATCGTGATTTGTGTTTCTACTTCTTTAGTTATTTCAGAATGATTTTAATTCTACAAATTATCACTACTTCATGTAGAGCGAAGAGATTAAAGAGGCCATTTCCCCTAAAGATTCATAGTATTAAATACTTAGGAAGCAGTATATGATAACCAAATATAGAATTATATGGTAGTTCTACTTTTAAGGTTTTAGAAACTTCCAAACTGTTTTCCAAAGTAGGTGTACCAGTTCAGATTATGAACAATGGTCTATAGTGGTTCATATTTTTCTTTTTTTTTCTTTTTATTGGTGGTTTGTGTATTTCATACATCATTTTCCAATTCAGTTCAGGCATATATCCCCTTCCCTTCCCCCCACCCCACCCCTACCAATCCCAGATCATGCATTCTGCCGTAACTTTTCTGCATCTTTCTGGTTTTTTTGTTTTGTTTTGTTTTGTTTTCATTTTTTTTTTTAACAATAAGTGATAATTTGTGAGTACAAGCATCCTTCATGTAAAACCAATTTGTGAGCAGTTGTGCCCAAACCCACACAGCTCATGGGTCCCACCATCCAGCAGGGGGGGGCTTGTATGTTCAATCAAGTTGATCAGATGAGTGTCCAGTCTATATTGTTATAGTTTCACCATTCACCCCAATCGCAGCCCTTACATTCTACCGCGCCCCCTCTTCCGCAGATTGTTCCCTAGGCTTAGAAAAGGGGCACAGGTGGATGAGAAGCAAAACAGTCTACTTTCTCTGGAGCTGTTGTCTTGGTCTCTAGTCAATTCTGGCTGTTTTCTAATCCTTATCATATCTATCTTTAAACAAGTAACAGCCTTCCTAACACATGTGAAGTTAAGTCCCACTGTAGTTTTGATCTGTACTTCTCTGATGATTTTCCATAAACCACCTCTTTATGTACCTAGTGGCCATTTGTATGTATTGTACAAAGTGTCTACCCTATATTCATCACAAAGTTATTAACAAAGTCAGACATGGAAACAAACCAAATGTCCATAGACTGATGAATAAATAAAATATGGTATTTACACATAGTGGAATGATTTTGTCCCGTAAAAGAGAAACATGGGTAAAGGATGTTATGTTAAGGGAGATAACTGAGAAGATATGGAAAAATACTGCATAAGTCCATGCATATGAGGTCTTTAAAATAGTCCAACTGACAGAAGCTAAGGGGGGAATACTGACTTCCAGAGAAAAGAATGGTGGAGGGGTAAGTGGAAAGTTGTTTTTCTTTGAGTGTAAAACTTTTGTGCAGGATGAATAAGTGCTAGAAAACTTCTTTACAACATAGTTTATGTAGTTAACAGTACAGAATTATATATGCACAACACAGCATTCTACATATATACATAAGTGCATGTATGTATGTATGATATCCTAATTAGGTCAAACCTACCTGTAATTATTTATAAATATAATATGCCATTATTAGATAAAATGAATATATTATCAATATATTGTACTTTAAAACATATTAAGAGTATAGCTCTTATATTAAGAATTCTTTTTCAAAACCGTTATTAAATTTTTGTACATTTCCTACAATATGTCTTAATCATATTTAGACACCCCACAAAAGCCCTCCCCACCAGATTTCATGTGTTCTTATATGTACGTTAAGGCCTATCTAGTCAATTTTGTATATCCAGATGTCCCTGCTGTGACTTCATCCATGGGAGCCTTGTCAGCCTATCTAACATCACTCCCTAAAGAAAACCAACTTTCTCTCACTCAGCAGTGATCAGTTGCCAATAGTTCCTCTGCTAAGATGGGGTTTCCTACCTATTTCCACACTTCTATCCTGGATTATTGTCTGATTGAGTTTGCATGGGTCTTGTGTATGCTGTAACCATTGCTTTAAGTTCATATGAGCAAGTTTACAGATGTCTGGAAAACTCTGTTCTTGTGATCATGTACTACCTCTGGTTTATGTTAAAAATTCTTACTAAAAAGAAATCAATAACAATCTTTTATAACGTACCAAGCAGCCAGTCAAGCAACCAAACACAACACAGAAGAGGACAAGATATTTTTGAAGATGATGCATGTTTCTTATATTAGATACAGTGATGATGTTATTGATATATAAATTTGTTCAAATCACTAAAACATGTGTATTACATGTATATAATTTCTTTACATCAATTATATTCCAATAAAGTTAAAACATCATCATGGAGTCACTTAAAAATTCATAACCAGCCAGGCATGGTGGTGATGCCTTTAATCCTAGCACTCAGGAGGCAGAGGCAGGCGGATCTTTGTTCAAGGCCAACCTGGTCTACAGAGCGAGTTCCAGGACAGCTGGGGCTACAGGGAGACCCTGTCTCGAAAAGACCAAAAAAAAATTCATATCCATGATGTCCAACATATTCAAAACAGCTTTCCATCTATAAAACATCAACCCAAATGTCTATCGTTTACTATTACTGTATAAACAAATGCATTATATTCATTCTGAGTACACATTCCTATACATTGGCATCTATGTGTGCATTGCTTTGATCCAAGAATATAAACTTCAGTGGGTTAAACAAATCTAAAAAAATTGAATTTGATAAAATACTTGCAGGAGAAGTAGACTGATTGTGTTCATAGTGTCAGAATATATTACAACAGAGGGAATACAAAATTCAGATTCCTCGAGAGAGAGAGAGTTAACATGAATGTGTTAAAGGGCCTGCCTGGTATCAATCAATGTAGTGTCATTAGCTGCAAGGAAAGCAACTTGTATACCACACCTGAAGAACTGCAGAAACATTTGGGTTCAAGTTAACCAGCTGTGGTTTGGCTATGTTTTTATTCTCTGACTTGTAATTTGCTGCCACTTATTTTAGGGAATTTGATTTATGCTTGTTTTAAATACAATTTCTTAGTTTCACTGACCCACATCTGTTTGCCTATTTCTACTCCAGAACTGGAATAATAATTTATACCATTAAATTATATTAAGTGTTTAGAAGACAGTGATAATTTGAATTAATTCAAGGAACATATGTTGAATATAAACTATATGCCATATACAGTCTGCTGAGCATGACATATAGGAAAATGACTTGGGAAAACTCAACATGACATATTATCCCAGCTGCAGGAATAAATTCTAGGTAGACCAGGGGAGAGTGTGTTTAATGTAACTTTCTCTCTTCTTACTCACCTGTATGAGTTAACCTATTAACACACATAAGTTTGTAATTTCTGTGTTTTTCTTTATACAAATCTTAAGTTGACAATTATGTCCTTAACTATAAGCATTGGGAAAAAGAAACATTTAGGCAAAGCAGCAGCAAGAAGTTGGAAACTCCACAAATGCTCTTGCTTTTGAGGAAAGTCTTCGACAGAACTGCTGTTGTTAAGGGCAGTGAGGTCAAGCCATGCAGAGGATGTGGTTCTAGTTATGAGCTAGCTCTCTCCACAGAGAGAAGACAGGACATTTGTAAGGACTCTAAACCAAGTATCAAGGTCTAAAGTTGTCCAATACCTCTATATACCATATTCAAGAATCATTCTCAACAGCAAGATAATGATGCTGCAAAACTGAAAAGTAAGTCTGGCAATGCTCTCAACAGTCAAATAACATGGTTCTGGTATGTTTACTCATTGAGAAGAATTACATAAATCTATTTATGACATAGAGCAGGTTTGCCAAGAGTGGTGGTGTACACTTTTAATCCCTGCACTCTGGAGGCAAAGTCAGGGGAATCTCTGTGAGATAGAGACCAGCTTAGTCTACATAACAAGTTTCAGTTTAGCTGTGGCTACAGGGAGACTCTGTTTCAAACAAACAAACAAACAAACAAACAAACGAACAAACAAACAAAGAAACAAAAAGAGCAGCTTTATGGGCTTTTCTCTTTTTATTTACATGAAACGATTACATTAAGTTTAGGCTAATATCTCCAGACATTGCTTATTTTTAATTATTAAAGACTTTACCAGTTGCCTACAACTAATAGCCATTTATCAGTGTTTTTTTTTTTTTTTTAATCATGATGATACTTATAATGTCCTTTAAAGCAGGCTGAGGACCAAAGAACTTGTTAGATAAAAATTTTATTCTGTAATCCTCAAAGTCCAGAATATCAAGATGCTGTGGATTCTGTAGTATCATGCTTAATGCGGCACACAGAATATACTGAGTCCCAGCTGACAGGCTTGACCTCAACCATTGCTTTATTCCCTCTAACATATCCACCACTCCACACGTATCATCTCTCATCTTCATTCCAATTTCCACGACTGCATGGCCTACCTCCAAATAACGAGTGTTAGTGTGTGCTGTGTGGAGTGTTAGGAGGATGAAATGTAGAATATATGTAAAACACTCAGCACATGGGGCTGGAGAGATGGCCTAGCGGTTAAGAGCGCCGACCGCTCTTGCAGAGGACCTGGGTTCGATCCCCGGCACCCACATGCGGCCGAGAACCGTCTGAAACTCCAATTTCAGGAGAACTCCAGTTCCAGGGGAATCCGAGACCCTTTTCTGACCTCCGCGGCATTGCACGACACGGGTGCACAGACCTGCATGCAGATAGTACATTCATACACATACAGAAATAAATAAAAATTTTAAAAAATAAATAAATAAAATAAAATAAAACACTCAGCACTGTGAGGATGTTGGTTAGAGCAATGCTATTGACAAGGGGTGATGGTGGGGCAGTCCCACTTCACTCTCACAATAGTCTGTTGGTCGACCTCCTAGAGGGGGAATCTGCATTACTTCCTCCATTTTAGTCCTTAAGTGTGTAGAATCACATTATTTTTCCCAAATATCTATTTGGTCCTTCATTTTTTCCCTCTACAACTGAAGAACATAGGAGAAGATTTTTTCAGACTACTAACTGGGAATTTGTATGTTCTAAGCAGCTGTGGGTTATGTAGAGTTAAAGCAAATCACATATTCCTCCTATTGAGAAAAACCCTTTCTTATATGATCCCTATTGTATCCTACATCTAGCATCAAAGCAAAGTCTATTTCTCTTTCAATGTTTAGATTTTATTTAATGAGGGTTACTTTTCTCTTTTGTTCATATATGATCGACATTTGTAACTGATTTCTATTTTCTGAGAGAATAAATTCAGACTTCCCTGCTGTAATTGAGAGCATTCTAGACCTGACCTGCCATCTGTTGTGTGTGCCTCATGTGCTAGCTTGATATGCAGTAGGAACCACAGTTTCACCAACCAGTCTTCTCCTGAAGTTCTATTCACTGAGTCACATTCTCTACATTTTTCTCTTCTCCTTTTATCAGCAAAATTATTTCATCCTCACTATTCAAGGTTTACATGTTCTTTAGAGCCCATAGGGCAAAGAGTATCTATGAAATTCACATGATAGAGCATCAGCTTGTATTGATCTTTCCCTCTTTTTTTTCAAATTTTTAAAATTTTCTTTCTTTTTTTTTTTAATTTTATTTATTTCCGTATGTGCGTGAATGTATTGTCTGCATGCAAGTCTGTGCACCCGTGACATGCAACGCCGCGGAGGTCAGAAGAGGATGTTGGACTCCCCTGGAACTGGAGTTCTCCTGGAATTGGAGTTTCAGACGGTTCTCGGCCGCCATGTGGGTGCTGGGGATCGAACCCAGGTCCTCTGTAAGAGCGGTCGGCGCTCTTAACTGCTAGGCTATCTCTCCAGCCCTGATCTTTCCCTCTTCAGTCTTAGTTAGACAAGACTTCTACTAGCAAATATTACCCACTTTGTCCATTTCCAGGCTTTTGATACTCTCTGCTAGCTACAAGAATCATTCTTTACTTCTGTTGCAGTCATATGACCACATTATCTAATGGTTTGATGATTTCATATTATACTTATTAGAGCCAGAAGATTTTTTCTTGGTATTACATTTTTCTTTGTTATCATTTAACAGTTTAATGCTTGTGAATTTAATTTTCCAAATAAGAAAGCAATCTCCATACATTTTTTTATCTCTATAAATATTTTTTATTTCTTTTTTATTGATGTTTTGTGTATTTCATACATCATTTTTCAATTCAGTTCAGGCATATTCCCCTTTCCCTTCCCTCCACCCGACCCCACCCCAGATCATGCATTCTGCCATAACTGTCCTGCATCTTTCTTCAGTCTTTTTTTTTTTTTATGCTTAGGAATTCACATTTTCCTCCATTAATTTTATATTACTCTAAAATATGGATACATACTCTTCACCCATATACAGTAATTACAGAGTCTGAAAATAATTGGTGGGTGGATTCTAGAGCCCATTGAGAGATTCACATTATAATAACATATTTGCTTTCAGATAAACAGAAATATAAGAATAATGTCATTCAGCTTGCCTTTCGTCTAGGGGATTTGGTGTTAGCATCCACAAATGAGGGAAACCATTCTCCATTTGTCTTTCTGGGACTGTGTTACTTTACTCAGCATAATGACTTCAAGCTCCATCCATTTACCTGCAAAGTTCATAATGTCATCTTTCTTTACCACTGAATAGTACTCCATTGTGTAGATGTACCACCTTTTTGTCATCCACTCATCTGTTGAGGGGCATTTGGGTTGGTTTCACTATTGTGAAGAGAGCTACAATAAACATGGGTGTGCCTATGTCTTTGCAGCAGGATGAGTCTTTGGGGTATATACCCAGGAGTGGTATGACTGGGTTAGGAGGTAGGCTCATTCCGAATCTTTTAAGGGTTCTCCACACTGCTTTCCATAGTGGTTGTACAAGTTTACATTCCCACCAGAAGTGGATGTGTGTTCCCCTTTCCCCACAACCTCTCCAGCATCTGTTGTCTTTTGTTTTCTTGATCTTAGCTAGTCGTATTGGAGTTAGATGATATCTAAGAGTGATTTTAATATGCATTTCTAAAGGTATAATTTTATCTTTTATTTCTCTTAATTTCTATATTCAGTGTAGTCAAGAGTAAGTTGATTGAAATCACCAAATAGTCATTACTGCCTACTGCACTGGCCTTATTCTGGCTGTTGTGAAAAATTGAAAGATAAGTCACGAATCATTCCCTCAAATTGGCTGTATTTCCAACATACTGTTTTATCTAAGATAGTATCCTCTTGCTGGGCATGGTGGTGCACGTCTTTAATCCCAGCACTCAGGAGGCAGAAGCAGGTGGATCTCTCTGAGTTCAAGACCAGCCTAGTCTACACAGAGAGCTCCAGGCCAGCTGGGACTAAAGGGAGATCCTGTCTCAAAAAGACCAAAAAATGATAGTATCCTCTCGTCAGAAAATCTGATCACATTAAACCCCAATGTATTTTAAAATAGAAAAATTTGTTTAGTACATTTTTATCACATGCCTATCTTAGGTATAAAGTCAAATCAAAGAGAAAGTTGAAGGAAAACTCTACTGGCAACTTTTGAAAGGTCAAATGTCAATGTATTAGTATCGTGACAGCACTCACGAACATGTTTTCTATTGCTGACATGTATTTTTTTCTTGATTCTAACCTCAACCTTCTGTACAATTCTAAGAACTGACATCTTGCAAAACCCATATAAGTCAGTAGTCTTATCTCAAAGGTCTAGGTCAATATGATATTTCTTTCAGACTATCAGCTAGCAGCAATTTCTGCAAACCATCTGGAAGGACAATTTATCAGATTTCATCCCTTTTCCTCCTGACTTATCTAAGATAACAATGGTCGTTCTGGTGAATGATGCATTAGCCCTTATTCTTCCCAGAGGAACCATTTTGGACTCAAACTCCAGAGTTCATCTATTAGTTTAGCAAATTTTGGTTTGGCAATTTCACCAGACTAACAATATTTATGTGTGTAGTTATCAGAACAAAAGACTACTTAGAGTATTCTTTCTACTTATTTGGTAGTCTTTTAACCTACCCACTTTGCAGAAAGTCAGAGGTAGTAGAGCATAGACTTTACAGTGTGTCTCCCTAGTCAACTTGTGATTTGTTACTGAGAGTGAAAACAGTTGCTAAACAGAATCTGTGAGGATGAAGCAGTTAGACAGAAACACTGAGACATCAAGTCTGACTATATGGCTTATTTTCTGGATGAAGTTATATAGAAGTCTGCAAATGCTTTACTCAATTATAAATGCAATCAAAATTTTAGAAAAATGCTAGAAAATGCCCTTACAGAAGGATTTACAGAAGATTTCCTTTAGTTAGAACAGGACGAGCTTCTTCTGCTATATACACTTTGGAAGAAATAAAGCAGAAATTAAGAGCTGAAAACATGTTGAAGACCAACTTCTAAAAAATGCATTTGTAAAAGTGGCTAGAAGTGTTTTCTCCAAGCTGAACTCGCTTATTTTGGGGCGGTCATCTGACCCACACTCAGGTTTCCTGGAGCCATGGCTGCTTTTCGTCTGTTTTGCATCTCCTTCCATGGTGTTCCCTAAAGTATTTTCTGTGCTACTCTAGATTATTGAATACAGATGCTACTTTTATTAATTTCTTTAAGATAAAAGGATGTGTGTGCTTATTTCTGTGAGGCACTTTTTTTTGTAATTTCATTTACAAAATGTGCTCAGATTTTATGTTCATAGAAATTCAGTTTACTTAAGATTTTTCAGAAATTATTTTTTTCTAAATTCAGCATATATGTTTGTGTAGCAGCAATGTATTTCTTTCATATAGAATTAAAATCTGACCCTTGTTTGCATTGTATTTATAATTTTTGGAGGACTTCAGTTATAAATTTGTAAAAGTCAAATCTAGAATGAGACTCAGCTACATAAGGACATCTTACCTCCTTACATATTCTAATATATACCCAGTAAATAGTTAGTATATAGCAAGGACCCCTATGTGATAAGAAAAGAAAACAAACCATGTGGCTACTGCTCTCCATGTCCTCTCAAACTGATGAAGAAGTGTCTTCACAATAGACTAAATAAGAATACAATCTATAAAGACAACGCAGAGAGGAAAATGAGTGATTTTCCTGGTGAAGTGCATTTGGAAGGAGAGCTGTTTCTACACTGCAAACATTTCTCTGGGAAACTGTCAATGTTTCAGAAGAGAGAGATCACTGGGAATACTCTTAACCCCATTATAAGTCAAATGTTGACTGAAATGAAGACAATGGAAAACAAAAACCAAACCCCAAACAAACAAAACCAAAATAAGATGGGGGTGGTGGTGGCTACAAAGAGATGGCTCAGTGGTTAAGAGCACTGGCTACTCTTGGAGAGGATCCAGGTTTGGTTTGCAACACTCACAAGGGGGGCTAATAACCATCTGAAATCCCAGTATTAGGAGACCTGAAGCCCACTTCTGACCTCTAGCACTGCACATGCATGGTGAGCTTGCATATATCATGGCAAAACATTCATATACATAAAACAAAAATAAGAAAATAAACAATGACTCTACATTTTCCTGTCACACACCTTTAGTACCAGCATTCTGGAAACAGAGTGGATCTCTATGAGATGGAGCCCAGGCTGGTCAACAGAGTAAACTCAACGCCAAATGGGGCTACAGTGAGACCCTTTCTCAAAAATAAAAACAGTAACAAAATCCCCAAATGAATAAGGAACAGCAACAAACACGATAAAAATCAAGAACTCTGTAGCATATTATTTTCTGGATGTTACCCAGTTTGGGATTTCAGTGTTCTTCACCATGTGTTGCAATAAGAATCCTCTTGTGAGATTTAAGAGATGCACTTAGTCTATGGGTATAACAATACATCATTAGGAGATGGTTTAATACTATGTCAATTTAGCAGGATAATAATAAGTAGTTCTCTCCTATGCCTTCTGACCTATTTAGCCACAGATTCTTGGCCTTGATAACAGTTCTAAGTATTGTCTCCATTGAGTGACGTATGCTATGGACAGGACATCTATACCATACCCTCTCCTCCAAAATCTCAGGGATAACAGAAGAAGAGGGGCCAGAAAGATTGTAAGAAAAGTAGGGAATAGATAAATACAAAGCACACCATGTTCTCCAGAACAACAGTTCAGTTAGATATCCAAACTCAGAGTACTTATGACAGCATGCACAATAAATGTGCAAGCCCAAGCCAAACGATATCCCAGCATGGATGTGGGCAGTAGTCAAGAAGCCCCAGCTCTGGCTGAGGAGCTAGTGACAGTTAATAGCTACTTGGAGAGGACGATTGTTTTCTTTAAGGGTATGACAGTGGGTAAGGTGACCAGGCTCTAGGGCCTGGATCCATATAGAAATCCATTTAAGGACGTAAATTAGACTTTGTAGGAAGCTTTCTTTTTTATGCTGAACAGGACCATGCGGCTCTGCTAAGAGGAAGGGGAACACAGTGTCCACTTTGCGGACACTGTGGGGAACTGACCACTTGGCACAGAGGCCAGTCGGCTACTTCCCATAGCCCACCCTGGGTGGTACTTCCAACTCAGGCCCTTAGCCTGGACCTACCAGACACACGTTTCACTCTTGGCCGTGACTTTCCACCTGCCCAAAGACTGCTGAACACTGGACAGGAATTTCAGGCTGATGGCTGTTGGCCTAAATTCAGCCTATGTCTACTCACAACACTAGGTACCCAGATTGGTGGTCCACAAGGGGACTTCTTTCCAAAACTGGCCACCGGAATGAAATGCCAGCCTACCTTGGCCTGTATGTTTGCAATAATTAATAAAAATGATGGCCAGGAATTCCGTGATGATGTTACTATGAAACTCAAAAAAAATTTTTTTTTCCTTTTCGAGACAGGGTTTCCTTGTAGCCCCAGCTGTCTCTCTATAGACCAGGCTGCCCTTGAACTCACAAAGATCTGCCTGCCTCTGCCTCCTAAGTGCTAGGATTAAAGGTGTGCGCCACCACACCCGGCTTGAAATTCAAATTTATTCCTTGCTACAGCCTGCTTTTATAAACTAAATGACATCAGTTCCCAGAGCCATTCATAGGGCCCCCAACTCTGAGCCGCTGCATACCGTTGCCCCACCCACCATCACCCAGCTAGGCCATGTGTTTGCTCCTCCTTGGGGTGGGGTCAGACCCTCAGCCACGCAGTGCCCTGAGGGATGGTAGCTGAAAACTAGCCTGCAATTCAAATTGCATCTTCATACAAGACTTGATAGACCTTACAAATAATAATAGAGGACATAAAGTGAGGTGGGTAGGGAGGTGGGTAGTGAGGTGGGTAGTGAGGTGGATAATGAGGTGGATAGTGAGGTGGGGGAGGAGTCCGAGTTTCTGAGGAAAGGGTCTGAATATGACCAAAATATATTGTATGAAATTCTCAAAGAATCAAAAAATGCATTTTACTTGGGAAAAAAAAGAGATCCTCTTCAATTTCATAACCTTTACAGCTGGGAAGTTGTCCATAAACACCTCCTTGATTCTCAAATGCACTTGCAAGATGCATGTTGTGGTCAAAGGAATGCAAAAACTAGGAACCTTTTGTTCAAGAGACCCATGGCTTCCTTGTGGCAGTCCAGGCTAGCTGTCTGAGGCAACCACAACCTTTTCCAGACCACAACCTTTTCTAGAACCACACTTTTTGGTGTTCCTTGATGTGGGAAAGCTCTCATGAATAAAGAAAATGGCCTGGGGGTGGGGGGAAGATGGCTCAGTGGGAGTGATCGTTATTTTAATTGTCAACCTGACAAAACCTATAATCACCCAAGTAGGAAGTCTCAATGTGGGATTGTCTAGATAAGGGTGTCCTGTGGTTGTGTTTGTGGGAGATTGTCTTGATTACCTAAACTGATATGGGAGGACCTAGTCTGATCTTGGACTGGATTAGTCCTTGTTTGGGACACTGGACTGTATAAAAGTAGAGACAGCTTCCTGAGCATGAGCATGCATGCATTGGTTTCTGTGCTCTTGTCTATGGATGTATCTATCTCCTTCACGATCCTACCATATGGCTTCCCTGCTATGAAGGACTAACTTGGAACTGTAAGTTGAAATAGCACTTTTTCTTCCTTATCACAGCAATAGAAATGAGACTAGGACAGTGGATAAAGTGCTTGCTGTGCAAACATGAGGATCTGAGTTCAGACATCAAGAGCGAGCTCATAGAAACACCGGGAGCAGTGGTGCCGGAGAGGAAGAGACACTGGCCAGCCGGCCGAGCAGAACCAATAAGCTCCAGGTGCGGGGAACAGCTGTGTCTCAAAATACAAGGTGCAGAGAGGCTGAGAAAGATACACAGTGCTGTTCTCTGGCCTCCACAAGCATACACACACCACACATGCATTTACACAGGAACATGCGCATGCAAATCCAACACATACACACACACACACACACACACACACACACACTCACACATATACACACACACTCTATAAGAAATTTCTTCCATTAGAGCTAAAGTAATTAACTAACAGCACAAAAGAAATACTATTTATTATTTAACTCTGAGACTCAGAGTGAGAGGTGGGCTCCTGGATTCAAGGAAGGAAGCTGTGTTATTCTATTAAAACTGCAGTGCTGTTTCTGATGAGTGGTGTGGTTATTTCCCATTTAAGTTCTGCTGAACACTTATGAAACAAAAATGGAAAATGAGATTGATTTTCTTCTACCTTCTTGAGGAGAGTGGCTTCTTCTTAACCACAGGAATGAACCATCAGTAGTGAATATGTGTTCCTACTTTCCTTCAAATGTACATAACTGAGAAGAAACTACTGTGCAGTTTTGCTAATCACATGTTCTACTAGGTAAACAAGAGTACTTTAGGATAGATTTTATTTAAAGTCATCACCTTTCTTAATTATTTCATTCACCATCATAATTTCTTAATTAGGCAATATAATTACAAGTTGAAATCCTATAATCATATGTATTTAGGTTGATTATGAGAACCATTAATTACTGTTGAACTACTGAAATGGCAACCTGTGTGAATGAAATGCATGCAGGAAAGGAACTTGGGTTAAAGAAAGTATGCTATCCAAAAATATCCAACATAACATGGGTTAATAAATAGAATGCACCAAAGCAAGAAAATACATTAACTTTTTAGGATTAAAAAAAGTCAATTAGCATTCATTTCATGTAGACTCCAAGATACTGATAAAATTCAGTTTGGATGAATTTATGATTTATAATTTATATCTAGCCCAGAACAGTAGTAAATGCTTTGGGAGAAAATTATCTATCATAATAGCCAAATTGCAAATGTTTCCTAATGGACAATACAATGAAGATAAGCTAAAATATTCATGAGTTGTATTTTCATTGCATAAATATACTTGAAATTATTATTTGAAAATGTCTTTGTCATTGGCAATCAAAAATATATTTAGGCCTGGGTTTGCAGCTCAGTGGTAGAACACTTTGTTTGCATGCTTATGGTTCTAGAGTCAATCTTTTTTAAAAGTATTTATTTATTTATTTATTTTCATCTTTTTTGAGACAGGGTCACCCTGTAGCCCCAGCTGTCCTGGAACTCACTCTGTAGACCAGACTGGCCTTGAACTCACAGAGATCCACCTGCCTCTGCCGAATGCTAGGATTAAAGTTGTGCACCGCCATGCCCAGCTATAGGTTCAATCTTTAACATGACTCAAAAAGGAAAATATTTGTATTTACAGAGCAATATATAAATTTCATGAAGCTCTTATTTGACTAGTTTTCATTTGTGGCTAAAGTGTATGTTAGTCCTTTTGTTCATTTATCAAACTCAATAGAAAGAATAGTATGGTCTCTATTCTGAGGAGAAGTGTTATTATTTATATTCTGGGGCTGTATTTATGAAAAATTAAACTGTCAATCAACTATTATGAGTATGTGTATGAAGACACTGAATACTAAAGGAGCCAAATATAAACTTAGATTTTGCATAATATGAGTAGAACCAGATGTATTATATAGTTTGTTTAAGTCATTGAACACATAGATGAAATTAAGATTCATTTAAAATAGCTCATAATTTGAAATTTTGGACTAAATATAACCATTAAGCCTAAAGCGAACATATTTGACAATCTTCAGGTGTAAGATAAAAGTTGATAATTTGAATATGAGCCCTTCAACTGATTTTAAATTGTAAGGTGGGTGGTTCCAAAAGCAGTGGACTTTTGACTTTTAAGGTTTTTCTCATGTCCAAGAGCTCCTATCTTTCTAAGGAAGGAGTCAGGAGTCCAGCTACTCCTCTAGCTTATGTAGAGGGAGGGGCTAAGGGCAAATCCAAGTGCTGGGGTAAAATGCTCCCTGAGAATACAGGCAGGGAACTCTGGGAAGCAGTTGGTGCCATATTGGAGGAGTGGCCAGGGGCATATAAAAGCCAGCCATGTGGGGGCTGGCACTTTCTCACCATTTTGCCATCATGGATAGAGGTCATGGAGTCCATGTTGGACTCTGGATGGACACATGGGGAAGGGAATCACGATACAGGCTCCCATTCACTTTGTAGGCAATCCTGAGTAGACTGAAACAAAGATTGGAGGGATTTTCTTGATTTGCCTTGAAACCATGGAGAGAAGGGGCAGGTTGTATGTGTGGGTACCTCTGGGTAGGAATCTTTGATACAAATTGGTATAGTCTAAACAGGATTAGGCAAAAGCAAAGGCTCAGGAAAAGTAATGAAATTCCATCTGTTATGGGCAGTTACTGAAGTAAAGATGGAGGAAAATGCAGAGGAAATCCTGGCAGTGTAAATAGAGTGACTCCACTTAGGTGGATAGAGTCAGTGGGAAAAATTCCTGGCTGGCCATCTGCTTCTAAGTGGTACAACGTAGCACACTTAATTGACTGGTGGGGCCCACCACATGACTATGGGGGTATTTTAAAAACCACAGAGGGTCTAGAGAAGACTTTATGATCCCTGGAAAAATGCCAAGGGTGGGATGTGCAAGTATGTGTATTAGTCACTTTTCTGTTGCTGTGATAAAACCACATGACCAAGGGAACTTGTAAAAGGAAGGGTTTATTTGAGCTTACGATTGATGGTTCCAGGGAATCAGAGTCCATTGTGGCTGGAGGCATGGTGGCTGGGGCTAGAGCAGCAAGCCGAGGGTCACATCTCGCAATGAGCACAGGAAGCAGAGAGAGAGAGAGAGAGACTGGAGACTGCAAGGCTTGTTAAACTCACTAAGCCCGCCCCCAGTGACATACTTCCTCCAGAACGGCCACACCTTCTAAGACCTCCAAGAACAGTGCCACCAACTGGAGACAAAATGTCTGAATACTTAAAGCCTATGAGGGACACTATCATTCAAACCACCACACTATGGCTGAGGAGGCCTGGATATACTACTCTATGTTATTAAGAATATAGCCCACCAAAGTGAGCCACAGCACAGGGCTTCTTAAAGATTTGGAAGGCACAGGGCTTATATGGATCGCACTTCCATTTTCTTCCACTTCGCAGAAAACCAAAAGGAAAACCATATGCACATTTGATACCGAGAATATCAAAGTGTGTCCCCCCCAGAAAGAAACTGTATCCTCTGGTCAAAAATAAAATGCCCTGCCCTCTGTCTCAGGTAGAGAGAGCCATGAGAGCCAGGTAGCTGCTTCTTCCAGACTACGTGGGAAAAGGAGGAAGAGCTTCTGTGGGTCTACACTCACCAATACTCAGAGTACCAGGCAGCCCTTAGGCTTCAGGAGAGGAGCCTCTCTAGGAGGAGGGAACATGCTCTCAGCTGCCCCCAGAGGGCTGAATGAGGAGAACTAAACAGTGACACTTCCCACCAGGTTTGGCTCTTTGAGGAAGAGCTCCAGCTTCCTCTGATTCCCATCCCAATTTAACTTCAGTTCCTTACACCTTCCTATAAAAATCATTTGAGTTGGAAAAAAAAAAAGACTATATCCCAAATCGGGGAGACAGCCCAAAGAGAAATAAAAATTTAAGGGAGATGTTAGAGCAAGAAAGAAAATAAAAGGGTGGCCTCCTCAGCATTGGTCTCTAACCTTGCCAGTAACTTGCACAAAGGAGAAAAGGAGGAAGAAGTGTCAGCCTGCCACTGTTTATAGCTAGGACACCCAGGAGAAAAGGCAGATAAAAATAAAGGAGAGTGTGACATAGGAAAAGTGTCTGATGCCCCTCAGTTTCAACGTTTAATACAAAGAAAGGAAAAACCAATGCTTCAACATGCTAATGGTGGCCTTAGTGATGGGCCAGTGTGGGAAACTGAGTCAGGGAAGACTCAGCACTGGAGTTGTTGGAATTGGGAAAGACTTTTGAACAGACAAGGAAGAGCCTCTCACCATCTGTCTTGTGAGGCTATGGGACAAGGTGGTGGATGGAATTATTTTAAGTGCTGCAGAAGCAAAAAAGCTGAGTACTATAACCACCCATCTCTCTTTGAGACATATGCTGCACACCCTGAGACAGCACAGGGGAATCAGTCTCTAATGGATTGGCTGATAAAAGCCCAAATAGAGGGTCCCATAACTACCAGGGGGTGGGGAATGATAGGAGATGGGCAAGCACTGTTGAGGGAACTAGGTATGAGAAAAGCAATATATAGTACCCAGTTCACTGGGCCAGATAGGGCTCTGTTTACCAGTGATTCAAGAAAAAGCTTGATTGAACAAGGACCTCAAGAGTGATATAAAACTCTAATGGCTGTGCTGAGTCCCTTGATGGGACAGAGTCTTTATAAGGAGGAGAGACTTTGTCATATCAAGATGACTTAGACCAGCATGTAAAATATGTCTGTAGAGGAGTGAAGCAACTTAAAGGAGATATAAAAAGACAGAACAGAAAAGGAAATTTGCTTGGGTTACTAGAAGGCAAATGTGGCAGGATTTATGACAAGTTCAATTCCTAAAGAAAAAAAAATGACAAAAAGCCAAATTCCATTCAAAAAACCTCTCAAAGTCTTTAAATCCTGAAGAAAAATTCACAAAAGGTATATGAAAAATAAAAATTGTCCAGTGAATGGAAAATGACCCCCCTCCCAGGTTAGAAAGAGGACCTTTTTCTACGGGGAAAAGTTTTTTTCTGGAAGTGGGAACAATTTGCCCAGCCAAGGCCTCCCCCAACAGCCAGATGGTGTCAATGAAAAGATAGCAGGTGTTGTGACTACAGGCCTGGGCCTGCATGACCAGCAAATACAGCAGAAGCAAAAGTAAACCTACTCCTCTCTGGCCTTGTGCAGGGCTAGGCAATTTGAGCCAGGCTCAATGAGCCTATCAAAGCTAAAAAAGTTCAGGGAGGCTATGTGTAAAAACCCCAGGATACCAAATGGATAATGAAGAGGTAAATAAATTAATGCTTTCTATTCATGATACTGTATGCAACATAGATCTTTTGCGACAACAATTGGTACAAATGGATAAAATCTTCCCATGCTATGCCGGACCTGGTTTATGTTTGATTTAATATCTCATGTTAATAATGTCTGAGTGTTTTACAGATGTGAGACCTGTTGGAGAGATATCAAGCACACCTCAAGAAACAAAGATAAAGAGTAAATTTACTAAGGGGTACCAAGCCCAGGTATAACTATGGAATCCTTGGGAGATTTATTGTTGTAGAAGACTAATGGTAAATAAAGAATTTAGTACCAGGGGTGGCCTTCCCTACCAGAAGCTGTTGAGCAGGGAGGGTCTAGAGCCCCCACCCCAATAAACAAAGGTTATTGCCTCTAACGTTGGCTGTACACAAGAAACAGATAATAAGACCCTATTGTTGAAGATATGGTGTGATGTGAGCCTGAGAAAGAGAGAATATGCTGTCCTTCTGGACAGCCAACCTTCATAGTGCTAGAGAATGCTATGCAGATCACTGGGGAGGAATGGTCACCAAAGTTCTACTATAGCCCTCACATGCTGCACTCTTACATGCCAGAGAAGGTGTTAGTGCAATGGTAGCAGCCTGGTTCATGTGCACCCAGGAAAAATTCTGATTGATTTATGGCCCTCTCCCTGGGGGAGAACACACAGCTTATACTGTAAGCCAGGTTGACCTCTAATGGCAGGGGACATTATAGGCTCCAATAAAAAGCTATTGCTATCCTTTTTTGAGAGGGGGTGTTAAAGATTCAGGATTTTATTAATATTTCAGAGATGTATTTGTTTCACCTCTGAATACACTGAAAAGCCACTTAAACCTTACTTGAAACAGCACTACAGGATCAACTTGTGCATCAACCATTTATAATAAAACTTGATTATTATAAAGGCATACATATTTGCATAATTACATGTTTGATTTTTTGATAAAGTAGCACACAAGACAAAATGCTTCTTCAAACTGTGATGACAGAGTAAGATGCCATCCAAGCATTTGTGTTTGTGCCCATAGCATGACTTGTTATAATGGTTAATGTTTGTTTAGATGTTTGTGCTTCTTGCTATTTGTGCTTTACTAGTAGGACTAAAAGAAGACCCCCCCAGAATGAGCCAAAAGTCCCTGGAAAACAGAGAAATTGAGTTCTCTCACTGCATTAGAAAGAGAAAGGAGAAAAGCAAATAAATAAAGCACCCCCCCCCCCAAGACCCAGGGATCCTCTCAGAAGAGGCAAGTGGAAAGTTTGTAAGGGTCAGTCAGAAGAAGGAGTAGGATGTAATGTGGGCGGTCCTCCAAAAGGTATGGACTTTTGATGTTGAAGGTTTTCTCATGCTCAAGAGCTCCCACCTCTCTAAGGGAGGAGGGAGAGATCCAGTGACTCCTCCAGCTTATGTAGAGGGAGGGGCTAAAGGCAAAGTTAAGGGTCTGGGTAGGATGCTTGCTGGCAATACGCATGGGGAACTCTGGGAAGCAGCCAGTGCCATGTTGGAGGAGGGACCAGGGGCATATAAAAGCCAGCCATGTTTTGATTAAGGTGACATAATCTTCATTGACAGATTGATAAACATGAGTATCTTATGTTCTGTTCCATTCAAATGCATTTAATGCAATGGTATATTTAACTGCATAAAATGTAGGGAGTGAATTCTTATAAAATGTGTAGTATTTTGGATATATTATAAGTATAGTAAATATCCTATGTCTCACTTTGATTATTCACAACTATGCTTTTAATACCAAATCCATGTGGTTTTGTGTGCAGTATCTCTGGTGCTTCTAATCCTACATGGTATTCCTTGCTGTGAATCTCCTGTACTTTGTATATTCAGTTCTTTAGTGTTTGGCACTCATTTGTGCAAAGCACACACACACATACACAAACATACATGTACACACACATACACACATACACACATATACACACACACAATCTATATCTTTCTCTTTTGTCCTAAAATATTTTATAAGTATCAGGAATGAAAATTTTGCCTCATAGCATATGCTCCATTTGTATCTGGAATATCTACATCCACCAGCAATGCATAAGGGCTTTGATATTTGCATGGTTTTTTTTTCCTGCATTTTGTATTTTACAGTATTCTAATTTTGTCTGTCTAATATAAGCAAAAGACTATTTGACTTTAATTATTTAAAGTACTTTGTATTGGGGAATAATTTAAGATTTACTTGCTAATTTTTTCTTTCTTTCTTTCTTTCTTTCTTTCTTTCTTTCTTTCTTTTTTTTTTTTTTTTTTTTTTGTCTTTTTTTGGTCTCCCTGTAGCCCCAGCTTGTCCCTGGAACTCACTATGTAGACCAGGCTGCCCTTGAACTCACAGAGATCTGCCTGCCTCTGCCTCCCAAGTGCTGGGACCAAGGACATGTGCCACCACACCCATCCTTACAGTGTAGAAAATTCCTATTACCTTTCATCTAACTTCTACTAGTGTTAACAGCCGTTTTACACTTGTCACGAGTTTGGAATCAGTGCTGGCATGATATTCTTGTATCAACAAAACTACAAACTCTATTTGGATTTTATACATATTTTAGCTTATGTCCTTTCTTGGTTCCAGGATTCATCCCATAACACGACACACTGTAATCTCCTGTCTATCTTAGTTTCTTAGCTTTCCTTGTTTTCCTTACCACAGGACTTTAAGGAATGCTAGCAAGAGCATTTCAGAGTGCCCTTAATTCAGTCAGGCTTGTTTAAGTCTTCTCCTGATTACACTTGGGTTTCTGGTTGGGAAAATACAATAGAGTGACATGCCATTTCATATCAGGAAATACATAATATTAACACGACTCTACTTTTCCCTGGTGATTAAGTCAAGTGGTTCCTATTATTGATTTAAACTTAATTTTCCTTCTATGATTAACTTTAGGTACATCTTCATTTACCAGGGAATATTTTATGCTCATTTAATGGAAATTCCTGTTCACATCTTTGTGAATTTTCTTTCTTTTTTTCCCTGTTTTTTTTCTCTTGACATATAAATATTTTGCTATACTCTAGGAATGAATCTTTGGTCAGCTTTAGATGCTGAATATTCTTGCTTTCCCACACTTTAACTGCTTATTCGTGGAAACCTTGATCAGAAAGCAAGGTTTTATCTTTCATCCCCTCAGCAGCCACCACTTGCCAAAAGTTCCTCAGGTTGGGTTGGGATTTCGTCACCCACTTCCCCATGTCTATGCTGGTATTTTGACTGATTTGAGCTTGCATAGGACTTGTGTGTCCCAACAACCCAGCCAAAGGAACTTTTGACAACTGATGGCTGCTGGGAGAGTGAGACAGGGATGGGACTCTTGATAGATTGACTTGCCTCCCGAGGATGATCTCATGCTGAGAGACATGTAAAGAAATCAGACTCTATAGTCTGTATTGTATATAGAGTGGACTACATTGAACTGTGCACTGATGGGTTCAGTGGAGGCAGTGCAGATGGGAGAGGGGGTATAAATACCATCAGATGATATTGTATGAAAATCAGAAAAAAATTGGGGCTGGAGAGATAGCCTAGTGGTTAAGACCACCGACAGCTCTTGCAGAGAACACGGGTTCAATCCTTAGCACCCACATGGTGACTGAGAACCGTCTGTAACTCCAATTCCAGAACTCCAGTTCCTGGGGAATCCGAGACCCTCTTCTGACCTCCGCGACATTGACGACATGGGTGCACAGACCTACGTGCAGACAATACATTCATACACATACAAAAATAAATAAAATTAAAAAAGAAAAATCACAAAAATTGTTTTTAAAAAGATAGTATAGAAACAGTCTATTGTATTTGTGTGTTTGGGTATGATAATCACAAAACAATAAATTGTCTGTAGAATCAACAAAAAAGAAAAGAAGCTATTTTACTCTATGAGGAAAAATATTGATATCCATACAACATACACAGAGCAAGGACTCCAACTGGACTAACATTTCAAATCAAAGATAAGACTTTTTTTCACATATATGGATGGAGAGAAAAAGAGAGGGGTGTGTGGTCTCACTTTGTAGCCCTGACTGACTTGGAACTCCCCATATAGACCAGACTTGCTTCAGTTTTAGAGAGATAGCTTGCCTCTGCCTCACAAGTTCTGGGGTTAAAGATGTGCACTACCACATCTTACAAATTATATTTTATAGGAAAAAATATATAGGCTGTCTCCTTAATCTACAGGCAGGAACTGTTCTTAAAACCTCTAACACCTAAACCACAGAGGCAAAAATAAGTGCTGGGGGAGAACATGTAAAGCTTTCCTGTTCTGCTCTTTGTTTTTTTATTTTTATAATTATATTCTGTTTTACTTAATTTGTCATATATTCATATTAAATCTTTTTTTAAGTTGTCTGTTAATTCCTTTGCTACCAGAGTCCTGTTCAAAAAGTCCTTTCCTGCATCTGTAAGTTGAAGTGTGTTCCCCAACTTCTTCCCTAACAGATTCAGAGTATCTATCATGTACTGTGTTTAGTTATTTGAATTATGTATGTGGTGAGATATGAGGATCTGGTTTCATTCTTCAATACATAGCTATCCAGTTTCTCCAACACTGTTTGTTGAAGATGCTCTCCTCTCCAACATGTGTTGTTGGTTTATTTGTCAAAAATCGGGTTGCTATAAAAGCATGGGTATTTATAGCTAGGCCTTCTGTTCTATTCCATTGATGTATGTGTTTGTTTTTATGCCAGACTCATACAGTTTTTATTACTATAGCTCTGTAGTATATCTTGAAATCAAGGGCAGTGATACTTCCAGCAAGGTTTTCATTGCTCAGGATTGTTTTGGATAGCCTGGATCTTTTGTGTTTCCATATGATTTCAAAGAATATTTTATTATTTTTATTTTTTTATTATTTTTTTATTTTATTTATTTTTTTCTTTTTTTTTAATTAGTTTTTATTGATGCTTTGTGCATTTCATACATTTTTTCCAATTCAGTTCAGGCTTATTTCCCTTTCCCTCCCCCCCCACCCCCACCCCATCCCAGATCATGCATTCTGCCATAACTGTCCTGCATCTTTCTCGCAGTTTTTTTTTTTCATTTTTAGCTTATAAGTTGATTAATCATGAGTACTAGCATCCTTCATGCAAAACCTATCTGCAGGCTGTTGTGCCCAAACACCTACAGCCCACCATCCAGTGGGTTGTTTGTTCAATCAAGTTGATCAAATGAGTGTCCAGCTATATTGCTGTAGTTCACCACATTCACCCCAATCGCAGCCCTTACATTCTACCACGCCCCCTCTTCCAAGCCCTTACATTCTACCACGCCCCCTCTTCCGCAGATTGTTCCCTAGGCTTAGAAAAGGGGCACAGGTGGATGAGAAGCAAAACACTCTACTTTCTCTGGAGCTGATGTCTTGGTCTCTAGTCAGTTCTGGCTGTTTTCTTTCATGGGCTGCCAGCTTGTCCAGGCATAACCTTTCGATCCTAATAATGAAGCACATGCAATTAGATATTTAGGTATTAAACAGTATAATATATAGCCTTTCGATCCTACTAATGAAGCACACACAATTAGATATATAGGTATTTAAGCAATACTAATTGTTATGGTAGTTACTTTGGTATAGACACAGATGTTTGGATGGTATGTTAATCCATGAATTACATTTTGTTTATTTTTAAGGGATTCTACAATATAATAGCACAGTTGTTTTCAGATCACATTAACGTTGCTCAGTTTGCCATACAATTAGGTAATTGGTGCTAGCATCCACAGACGAGGGATACCATTCATGGTTTGTTTTTCTGGGACTATGTTACTTCACTCAGCATGAAATCTTCTAGCTCCATCCATTTACCTGCAAAGTTCATGAAGTCATGTTTCTTTACTGCTTCATAGAACTCCATTGTGTAGATGTACCACATTTTCTCTATCCACTCGTCAGTTGAGGGGCACTTGGGTTGGTTCCAGCTCCTTGCTATTGTGAAGAGAGCTGCAATAAACATGGTTGTGCATGTATCTCTGCGGTAAGATGAGTCTTGTGTTGTGGGTACATACCCAGGAGTGGTATGGCTGGGTCAGGTGGCAAGTTCATTCCACGTAGAACCCATTTCTAATGGAAGGTTTTGTGGAATTTCCCTATTGATTTGCACAATCATTATATAATTATCATTGTTATTAACTATGTGGGAATATTTCTTTTTCTTCACATTCCCACCAACTATTGATACTTTTAATGTTTTTTTTAAATATTGGTTATTCTTACTAGAGTAAAATGATCTGGTTTGTTGTATATTTTTATTTTCCTGTTATTTTGATTTACTTTAAACTCATACACATAAAATTTCAAACTATACATGCATGCAGAGGTTACATATGCACATAGTTGGTTAGACTCAATTGCTGACCAATGTATTACCACTAGATTTACTAAACTCATTATTCACTTGCTTTTAGTTTGATATGTGAAGTGCATTTTCTACTTAAGTGAGTTAACAGCACTAATATAGGCAGACACTATATTACTAAGTGTCTCTTCCATGATTGTGAGATGTTAAATTCTCAACACATGAGAGGACTTGAATGAATGATAGAAGAATCCCATTCGTCATAAAACTCCCTTTCCTTCCTCTTTATTATCTTATTTTAAAACATTTTGTCTATTACTTTTAGTTTCTTTTTTATTAATTTTATTTATTTCTGTATGTGTATGAATGTACTGTCTGCATGCAAGTCTGTGCACCCGTGTCATGCAATGCCGCGGAGGTCAGAAGAGGGTGTCAGATTCCCCTGGAACTGGAGTTCTCCTGGAATTGGAGTTTCAGACGGCTCTTGGCCGCCATGTGGGCGCTGGGGATTGAACCCGGGTCCTCTGCAAGAGCGTCGGCACTCCTAACCACTAGGCCATCTCTCCAGCCCTTCTTTTAGTTTCTGTGTATGAGTGTATTGCTGGAATATATGTAAGTGCACCTGCACTGTGCAATGACTGTGGAGGTCAGAAGAGGGTGTCAGATTCCCTGGAACTGGAGTCACAGATGGTTGTTAGCTGCTATGTGGGTGCTGGGAACCTATCTCAGGTCTTCTGCAAGAGCAGCCCCTGGTCTTAACTGCTGAGCCATCTCTCCAGCCCTTATTTTCTTAGTAATTCTACACATCTTGTTATTGGTCAATATGACATTTTGGAACAGAATCTTCTCAGATTTGTTTGGGATATAATCTACCTTCCTTCCTTTTCCATATTTGGTAGAACTCATCATTTTATTTGATGGCAAGGACATTTATTTTTGATCAGTAGATTTTCAGGTAGCAGAATATAAAACTGAGTGATGGTGACTTTCTTATGAGCTGAGTGGTAAAATGTTTTAGCCAATGGCCATGTCAGTAAAACATAATGCAGGAAGAACTAGACAGGGAGTGTTTTTTTTAAAGGCAAGGGACATTCTAAGATCAGGACTGTAGTTCTAACTCAATACCATCAGCATTAATGGTGACACTAAATACCTATTTATTTATTGATTCCCTAAGGGCACAGTAAAGAAATAGAAATTCAGAAGATTTCTAAGCCAAAAAATGGCATCTGCCTTAAAAGTCGATTATTTAAGCATGGAAATGGTACATTTAGTATTATGTTTCATTTAAAAATCATGGAGGTTTGGGGAGATGGCTCAGTAGATAAGGCATTTTCTGCTCAAGAACAAGGTTTGGAATTCAGAACCACAGAACCCACATAAAGGCTGAGCATGCATGGTGGCCACTTGCATCTCCACAACTCAAAAGGGAGAGACAAGATGCCCAGGGCAAGCTGGTCAGCCAGACTAGGCAGAATTGGCAAATGCCATGTTCAGTGGGAGACCCTGCTTCAAGAAAGAAAGTGAAGAAAAGCACCTTATTTGAAGTTGGAGGAAACTCAATGATAAGTTAAAGTTTACACATGCACATGAACACATGCACACACAGCTTCTCATGCATGCACACCTGCTCATACACTTGCACATGTGTGTTCACACTTGCAAACATGGATATACCCATGCACGCCACACACATACACATAAAATTTCTGGAAAGAAAAATGACCTTTTCTCTCATTTTCCCCATGCAGCAAGTAGAACACTAATCACTCTTTTCTAAACCTTAACAGTGTGGTAAGAATTTGAGACCATCCATGATTTGCTTGAAATATCTGCTTCCCCCCCCCCTATAGTTAACTCAATATTATTCCTGAAAACTTGGAAACATTTTCTCGTCATTTT
>VZQC01011130.1:192098-224560 GCA_009823505.1 Rhizomys pruinosus | reverse complement strand
TCTCCTTAAGCTATGCACTTAAGCAAAATATATTAATACAGGAGCTCTGACATCAACAATGGATTATTCTACCAAGGAGATGTTGGCCAGGGGATCCAAGCCCCCACAAAAGGTGAAGGCTCCTTGCCTCCAAACTGGGATATCTGCAGGAAGAGAGGCGATAAGGCTCTGCTGTTGAAGACCTGATATAAACATGGGAAAGATGTATGGAGACCGCACTTGCAAGCATACGGATGGTCTCTGGAATGTCAGAGAGTATTACCAAAGGCCACTAAACCAATAAAGCAAATATAGGTCTCCTTGAGTCAAGCAAGACTCCTCCGTCAGCAACAGCTACACCTCATCTGCCTGAAAATAAATTATTTATATATTATTTCAATAAAGAAACAGGAATTTGAATGGATGATTGCTTCAGTCTTCATACAGTGGAAGAGGTCATTCTATTCACAAAACTTCGAGTCCCTCAGGTATTAATTCCTAGATTTCATCAGTTTGTCATGGCCTCCCAACCCTTCATCCCCTTATCCCAGGTGTCTGTGGATCTGCCTGTTCCTATGGGTTCTGTTTTAGATCTTGCCTTGCTAGGTGGGGTAAATAGTGACCCACTTAAAAACATTGTTCTAAGTTCCTCAATAACAATGCAACATCCTCACTGTCCTGATCTCTAGTCTCTAGTGGCAAACAGGAAGCAGAGAGAGCAAAATGGAAGAGGGAGACCTATGAACTTCCCAGGCCCTCTCTAGTGATGTTCTCCTACCAAATCTCTGCAAACAGTGCCACACACTAGAGACCAAGTGTTCAGTCATGCAAACCTGTGCAACCTGTGCAAGGAATTCTCATTTAAATGGGCACAGTCTTACATCACATTCCATATTGCTATAATTCTTTCTTCACAAAACTAGACAATTTGAACATTTTCCTAACATCTCCATGTCTCTGACACTGTTCAGCTTAGCAGTTTATTTAATCTATTTTCATGTGTAATTATTTGTCATTTGAAACATCTAGATCCCTAAAATGATGTTATGCTTTTTAGAACCTGGCTTCTACAAAATATCAGTATCCAGAGAAGGGAGGAGGAAAAGGTGGCAGGCAGCTGGGCTTTCTTGACCCCTTCCACAGGAACCAGAGCAATTGGGAAATGCTGCTGTGTACAAGTCCCCATGGGAATGTCTAAATCGATCAAAATTATACTAAATTTTCACATGTTCAAATGCAAGATTAAGGCTGATGTCCCTCCAGTCTCCTGTCCACCTTCTGTATGGTTCACCAGAAAAAGCTCAGCAGTGACCCGTGAGGGTTATTGTTTTCTGACAGATTTATAATTTCTTTTAATCAAAATGCCACTGGGAAGACCAGATGAAAAGCTAGAATGAGACAGAAAAAGGGAAGTATGAGTCCCAGCTACCCTGCCCACCCTCACTGCCTTTAGAGAGAGAAAGAAATCTGTGAATACAGAGAGAAGCGGGAGCTTGGGTGAACAGCTATGGTTACTGGATAAAGAGGGAATCCGGATGATATCAGGCCATGTGTGTGCATATGTTCAATGTATTAGGCAGCAGTGCCGTGTTGACATTCACTGTATCCTTTTCCAGACACTCCACAGCCAGTACAATAGCTGTTTAGCTGCAGAGCACTTATAATTATGCACAGTGGAAATCTCTCTGAGCCACTCTTCTCCCTGCTGCAGTCAACAGGAGACAAACATATAATACATTCGCTTCTCCCCATGCATTTTGACAAGTTTTTAAAAAGCATCAGGATAATGTTTGCATGCATTATGTAGTTAGAAGAATGAAAACCCCATTACAAGATCTGAAATTACTAGGCACTCTTAAAGTGACATCAATCAAGCCCATTTGACATCACCACTTCAAGCACTCATGTTGCAGGCAGAATATGCAAATGGAAGTGCAGCTTCTTCCTGGCAGAGGGTGAAGCTCAAACAGAAAGATTTAGAATGTAGCTGTATCTGATATCCAAAGATAGGAAAATACACTCCTCTTTGTATACTCAAGCCCCTGTTTTGGACTATTTCAACTGCCAGTGACTATAATAGCTTCATGGTGTCCTATTGATCTGAGGACTTAATACCCTTATCTAATTGAAGGCAGATAATATGAGATATTTATAACCCCCGCACCTCCTCCCAACTAGCAGTAATGTGCACTTGGCTTTCTGTAATAGGACTCTAATTCCCCTGTGAACTAAGCACATGCTATCCAGGAAGTGCTGTTACCATGATATAGTAATGCCATCATGAATCTGGGGTAGAATTATATTTATATGTGCATTTGCACACTTGATTGTTTAAAATCTGCTTGCTTAAAGATTCAATGATAATGGAGCATCCCTTTCTTGCCTCAGTGATGCATATTTATTTGTTTTATAAAGATAAATGTATCTGTTTAATTCTTTAAAACGTCTTTTACTGGTAGCATTACCGTCTTGGAAATCTGAATCATAAAGTAAGCTACTTTAAAAATTTACCTTTTCTTAATGTAATATAGAATCCAAAAGCCAAGTGTTTTGGATAAAAATATTGAGAAATATAGCCTTTAGTTTTACCTTTTCAGGTTAGTACTAGCTTGGATTTTCTTTTTCATATTTTTTAAAACATTTATTTGTTTACTTTTTTTTAAAAAAAGAACATTGTTCTCTTTCCCTTGAAATGTAATAGTTATTATTCTGAGTGTGTCTATGTGTATATTTGTGTATGTGTGAGCATGTGTTTGTACAATATCCTGTTATCAAATACTAATACCACTTTCATTTAATCTTTTTTGTTTTCATTTATTTGTTTATTTTTTGAAGCAGGATTTCTCTGTAGCTGTAGTAAGGTCTGTAAGTTACATCTCTCAAAGAGATCTGCATGCTTCTGCCACCCCAATGCTGGGATTAAAGGAATGTGCTACCAGGCCTAGCCAGACCACTTTTAATTAATTAATTAATTAATTCCCAAAGATAGGAAAATACACTCCTCTGTGTAGACTCAAGCCCCTGTTTTGTACTATTTCAATTGCCTGTGACCATAATAGCTTCATGGTGTCTTATTGATCTGAGGACTTAATATCCTTATCTAATGGATGAGAGATCATTTAATTAATTAATTAATTAATTAATTAATTGTCTTTTTTTTAAAGACAAGGTCTCCCTATAGCCCCAGCTGGTCTGGAACTCACAATGTAGCCTAGGCTGGCTTTGATCTCACAGAGATCTACTTTCCTCTGCATCAGCCTCCCAAGTGCAGGATTAAATTCATATTTATATTAAAAAAGAAGCAACAAAGAGCAAAACACTCCTGTTATTTAATAACCTATTAAAGATGCAAAATATTTTCATTGTTTTAAAAGGCAGAGTCAGAGAAAATAGTCTATATTCAGTTTATACAGTCATTTAAAACTCATTTTTTATTCACTATTTTGTCTAGACATAAACAAAAGAGAGGTACATTCTGAATGTGCACTTCTGCATGCCTGCCCATATGTATGTATTGGAGCATGGATGCATATGTCTGTGTTCTTTCACACAAGCACTTGCTTTTGTGTTTGTTTCTATTTTATGCACATGATTGTTTATGTAGATGTGCATGCCTAGGCATATGTGTTTATTTGGGTTTGTGTATACATGCATATGTGTTTGTATATATACATGTGTTTGGATGTAGGTGTACACATAAATGGAAGCAGATTTTAGGGGTTATAGATGAAGGTAATATTCAGGTCAGCATCAATTTAGTGGATTCATAATTAAGTTCCCTAACATGTCCGTGGACACATAGAATACAGAGATGACTACAACTCTGCTCTGGATGTCAAAAATGTCAAAGCATATGAATAAATTAAGAGACTTTACACCAAGAGCTGTAGAACAATGAAATCCTTTATTTGTTGAACAGTTGGCTTTGATGACTTCGATAGTATATAGGATGAACCTATATTTAAAAGAATAGGTAACAGAGGAAGATAATGTATGAGGTATTTATGAAACTGAAATACATTTTTTTCTAGATAGGTCTAGTCAGCCTATTTAGACCCCCCCCCCCTTTAAGAAGATCAGCTGTAATCAGCTGGCAATAATTCTTTGCTTGAGGCTGGGTCCTGCTGTCCATTTACGCAGTTCTATGTTGGGCTATTGTCTGCTTGAGTTTGCATGGGTCTTCTGTATGCTTGACACCATTGCTATGTGAGCAAGGTCCCAAGAGCCTATATGGGTCTGTTTTCATATGGTCATGTACCTCCTTTCTGGCTTTTATAATCTTTCCACCCCCTCTTCCTCAATGGTCCCTGAGCTCTAGGGGGGTGGTGTTAATATTGGAATCCTGTCCAGGGGCCCAAGCCACAGACACTTGCTTTTTGTGCTTCGGTTTTTTATGACCCTTTGTGTTCCTGGCCCTCTGTGGTATTAGGGAGCGTCATTGATGAGAATTGAGAGGTGCATTAGTGTTCTTTCTGCCTCCTTTTCTATGTTTCATGGGTCTCAGGTGTGGAGGTTGAACTGTAAATGTGTCACTTAGACTTGGGAAATTCACAGACAATCTTTGTGCATGACCAGTTGTGGAACTCTGTAAAAATCTCTGTTGCAAAAGAAGCTTCTTTGATGAATGGTGACTGGGATAATTGTCTGTAAATTATAAGGGTCTATATTTAGCACATAGTACGAAATTACATTTGTTTAGGGATGTGAGAGCCTTGGGGTTTTCTGTAAGATCTATGACCTCTCCAGCCATGTGTATTTGGCTGTTTTTACAGTCCCACAGGTTTCCTCCCATTGAATGGGCTTTAAGTTCAGTTAGGTAGCTGTTGATTACTCTGAAGAGAAAAGTGTTACAGCTGCCCCAATGTAGTTTGCTGTGCCAGTCATTGTTGTGTTTATTAGGCCTTAAAGGTGAAGTTGGACCTTGGATGGATATTCTATCTTAGCAGCTTGCATAGTGTCCTCTAAAACTGTGGGAGCTAGCTAGCCTTCAAGGAGCTCTCTGGCTTCTGGGTCATTTCTGTCTCCATTGTTCCAAATCCTATGTCTTCAGCAATAGGACTTCAGCAAAAGTTCTGGGAGGCAATCTAGGGCTGTGGCAGTAGCCTGTGTAATTTTGGGAGTCTCTTGGACTACCCTAGCCAACAAATCAAATGAAGGTTTCTCCTGTCTGGCACTGTTCCTTGCTATGTAGTCTTCAGCTATGCACATGGACTCATGTACAGATATTATATGTGCAATTTGTCAGTAGGTTTTGGACTAATAATATCATCCTATGTTGCATGAGGGTGCTTCCTGGATGGGAGTTGACAGCTGCATTAGTATTTTCTCTACCACTTGCTCCCCTATGTTCTGTGGGACATCGGGGTGCACAAACTTGATAGGCCTTAACAGATATGACAGAATGCAGGGAATCTGGTGAGGTACAGAGTAAGGGTATGAATGGAGGAGGGGGTATAAAGATGACTAAGATGTTTTATTTGAAATACCCCAAAATCTAATAAAAATGTACAAAAAAACTGTTGCTATTTTCACTAAGAAAGGATATTTAGTAAACTCAAACTAACTTCTTTTCTGTTTCAATAACCCACATCCAAGCCTTCAAATCCCTGCTTCTTTGGCAGTAGTTTTTCTTGACGTCATCCTGTATGAATTAGTCTTTTCATCCCCTCCCCATCCATACCTAGAACTGCTACTGAGTCAGTCCCAGCCCCAGGGCTCAGATGTGCTGATCGTGGACCCTACCGTAGGCTCATTTTTGTGCACATTCCTGCTGAAACCTGGAAGAGAGGAGATGGGAAAAAAATGTATTCTTTGGATTAACTGCCTCTGTTACAGAGAAAACTTGAGCACTAAGTATGCTTTCTTTAGTTATAGATTTAGCAGGCAAATCCAAAAAGCAGAGTGCAATTTAGTGATTTATATAATTAATAATATAGTAACAAGTGTAAAATGTTGAGAGTACCTTGACAAGTCTTCATAAAGAGTTAAGTATGAAAGTTCGTGTCATAAAATCGGATGGGCCCTTTGACATTCTGCTCTATCTCACTTATGCAAACTCAGCTTCAGTTACTTTTCATTCCTTGTAAAAGAGAATATTTCTGTCTTTATACGAAGAAATATTTCAAGATGAAAAGTCAGAACAGTTGGCATTAATTAAGCTATGTTGGGCAATGCTTCTTGTATGTAATGTGCTTCTCTCCTGGAACTTGATGCTTTCCTTATGGCGAAAGTGTGATTAAGCGTTTGAGAAGATGACTAAGGTAACTTGTCATTCTGAGCACACCACAGCATGGGTGCATACTGTCAAGGTGACATGGCACTGCTGAGGTTAATTAACATTGGCTGTTCATTTGTCACATTTCTCCAGTGTGATCCACAGTTAAGGAGCAAGAAGCTTTGTTTCACTTCCTTGAATATAAAATGTTGAGGTTTCTTTGCCCCAGAGAATTGTTTCCTTTCCTTGACATACTTATTCAATCAATTGTTTATCTCAGAATGAGGTTGTGTATACTTGCCTGATATTTTGGCTTTTAAACAGCAGTATGATACGCATTTTTTTTTCCCCTCAGACTGCTCCATATTTGGATGGTTATCTTCTTCAGTTGTGTCCTATGTCCCTTGATATGCCCCATTATTAGATTTTTAAATTTCTGATTTCCTTGCTTTCTGGTCCTACATGATGCTCCAGGCTAATTTTTTATTTTTGCTGTTACAAACCTGAAATAGCCATTTTCCTGAGGCTCCCAGGGTTCCTTTTACTAGAGAACAGTATCAAAACCATGACTTGGCTCTAAATGTGTTCATTGGAACAGGGGCAGATGGCTTCCTTTTTCACCTGATAGTGCAAGTGAATACACACATCCCCGTCAACCCACGAATGTGAATGTTTATAAAGACCTGGATGTTTAAGGACTTGGAAATGGGATGCAGTCCCTTAGAGCCTTTTCACAAGGAAAATTTTCACTGCTGCTCTTAAAGCTGCTTTGAACTTCTTACCTTTAAAACTGTGAAAGAATGGATTTGTATTGCAGTAATCCACCAAATTTGTTAAAATTTACTGTAGCAATAATAATAGATAAGCTAATATGACTGAAAAACAGTGATGCTGAACAGCTTTTCATATGTTTATTCTTAGATGAAAGGCCTATTCACATCTTTGATGGCTTATTAAATTGGGCTGCATTCTTTATTGTTGAGTCTTAAAATTTTAAAAATGAAGTCCTTTACCAGAATCATACTTTGTAGACACTTTGCCCTAATTTAAAGTTTGTCTCTTCATTTTCTTAATAGTTTCTTTTACAGGACAATTTTAATTTAGAAAGATTAACTCATCAATTTCATCTTTTGGATTATGCTTTGATGGTATTTCTAAGGCTCATAAAAATTCAGGATCATGTAGGCCTTTTCTTACTTTGCTTCTAGAATTTCTAGTTTATATGCTATATTTAGATCTACACTCCATTTTGAGTTGATTTTTTTGAAAGCTCTGAACTTGAGCTAGCTTTTCTGAATTCGTAGACTCCATCATTGACCAAACTCTAGTCAGGCTCCTATAAATCTCCTTTTCTACTGAGCCTTGAACTTTTCCAGGCCATCACTTTTAATACTATTATCCAATAAGGACAACATTATTTCTTTATTACCAGTTTGTATAATTTTAATTTCACCTCATTTTCTTATTGTACTAACTGGGACTTCCAATGTGATTTTGAGAAGGAATATTTCTGTGATTTTGATCCTTGAGGAAAAGTATGTGGCCTCTCACCACTGTTGCCAGTTGATTTTCTAAATCAATTGGTATGAATATAGGAATTTCCTTCCTCAGCTAGTAGATATGTAAATGAAGTTGTCTGGTTTGGAATGTTGAACTAGGCTGTGTACTAATCCAATCTTACCTTAGTCTAACGTTCATTTTTATGCAACATTGGGCTGAATCTATAGAATTTTGTGGAGGTTATTTGCATCCTTGTTCATAAGAGACATCAATATAGCTTCCCATTTTGTTTATCTTTATCTGCTTTGCTGGTAGAATAATGCTGGTTTCACAGAATGAATTGCAAGTTAGGAAATGTTCTATGCATTTGTGGAAGAGATTGCAAAGAAGTGGAGTTACTTCCTTTTTAAAATGTTTGCCAGAGGGCTGGAGAGATGGCCTAGCGGTTAAGAGCGCCGACTGCCCCAGAAAAACAAATGACGAATGGTATCCCTCATCTGTGGATGCTATTGCCAATTACCTAGTTGTAAGTATTTCTTGTGCACAGCCCCTTGAGCTTTTGTTCAAAGCAGTTGGGAGTAATGCATATTGACAACAACAGCAACAACAAAAACAACAACAGAAAGGACTGCATCAAAGAACTGACTGAAACAGTGAACTTCTGCTCAAAACAATCAACTTCCACATGGAAAATATTTAGAAAGACTGAGAAAGAGATGAAAAGCATGTTTGGCAGAATGCATGAGCTCTGGTGGGGTGGGGGTATAGGGTGGGGGACACGGGTCTAGATTTGATAAAAAACAAAAACAAAAAAGAGCGCCAACTGCTCTTGCAGAGGACCGGGGTTCAATCCCCAGCACCCACATGGCGGCTGAGAACTGTCTTTAACTCCAGTTCCAGGGGAATCCGACGCCCTCTTCTGACCTCCTCGGCATTGCATGACACAGGTGCACAACCCACATGCAGACAGTACATTTATACACATACATAAATAAATAAAATTAAAAAAAATGTTTGCTAGAACTCAACAACAACAACAACAACAACAACAAAATGCCATAAATGGAGTGGAGTTAATTTATCTTGCTGTATATTTAAGGGCTAGAGAAATGACAGTCAGATAAGAATATGAATTGAGGGATTTATGTTGCATGTTGTAAAGTAAAGAGGCATGTTCTACCATGCAGGGAGCCACATGGAAGGAGTTCCTAGGCACAGAGGGTTTAACCAAGCAGATAAGACAGAAGTGGGCAAGGAGGAGAGTGAAAGGGAAGGGAGAATACCCATGGGCAAATGGCTTTATTTGCAGCCAGGATGGCTGACACAATTAGAAAGAATGATGGAATTTTCTTCATGTGTTTGAATGTCACTAAGTCATAGTCAGGAGATGCTGATGGCAACTTCCAATAAACTCAAATAACCTGAGTAGGAGCCTTAACTGAAGAGTTCTCCTGATTGTCTTAGGAAGACCTACTCCAAATGTGAGCACACCTTTTGGCACCAGCCCAGATTTTTTTTTTTTTAAAGGATACATGGAAAAACAAAGGTCATTTGCCTTTTGCTTGCTTGGCCTTCTTTCCTGTTTGGAGTTGACCCACCTGGTTGCTACTGGTAGTGATTCCTCTATTGACAGTAGATACAGATCTCCCAGGCTTTCATCATTGACTAAGGACAAGCAGCTCACCAGGAACTCTTCCAGGTTTTCCACATCACACTGATACTACCTAGGCACCCAGTCTCACTGGCTGAGCATCTATTCGATTCTCGGCCTCTCAGGTGCGAGTCAGCTGTTGTCTATACGTATACATAAAATAAGTTCTGTTTTTCTAGAGAACCCTGACTAATTTTGATGGCCAGAAGGTTACTTTGTGACAAGGAACATCACACTATTGCAAGGATTAACCTAGTTGTCTCAGTAGACTGTTCACAGTCTTCCTTTTATCTTTTGGCTCTTCATAGGATTGGTAGTGATGACGTCTTTCAATTCTAATATTGGAATATTATCTTTTCTCTTTTTGTCTTGGTTAACCTGGGTAATTTTTCTCTTGACACATTTTAAAATTATGGATTCAATATCCTCAAAATTTATAAGACTATTGACATTATTTATTTCTCTTTGTGTAAATCATGGTAGCTATATTTTCTGGAGGATTTATCCTTTTCATTTTAGTTTTCAGTTATGCTGATGACCATGTTTATTTGTGGCATGTCCTTCTTTTTCTTTGGGTGTCAGCATAGTCTTCATGTGGAAACTCCTATTTGATTCTTGACACTAATAATTTCTCTTCCTCCTTTTTCTTTATAATTCATGAATGGTTTTGTTTTAATTTGTACACAAGTTTTAGTAAATCTTATTTTATTTTACCCATTTTTGAATTAGAATAAGATTTTTTTTTTTTTGGTATTTTTGAGATAAGTTCTCCCTGTAGTCCCAGCTGGGCTGGAACTTGCCTTGTAGACCAGGTTGGCCTTGAACTCACAGAGATATGCCTGCCTGTGCCTCCTGAGTGCTGAGATTAAAGGTGTGCACCACCATGTCTGGTTAGAATAAGAATTTTAAAAATGAAAATTGGGCCAGGCAGCAGCCCACGCCTTTAATCCCAGCACTCGGGAGGTGGAGGCAGGCAGATCTCCATGAGTTCAAGGCCAGCCTGGTCTACAGAGCTAGCTCCAGGCCAGCTGGGACTAAAGGGAGACCCTTTCTCAAAAATACCAAAAAGTAATTGGAATAGAACAACACATAATATATACGTTAGATTTTTAGACAGTATCCAGAGGTTTGTAGTCATACGTATGAGAAAGGCTAGTGTCAGCTGCAATGACTTCTTGTGGAAATGGTAAAAACAGAGGGTCCTCGAATGAAAGTTTTCTCACCTCGAGTTTGAACAGCTCAGATAGCTAAGGCGCCAGACAATCTGACAGGCACCAGTGGCACCCCAGGCCAGTGGCTTCAGGGTCCTTTGTTTTGCTAGCTCAGAGAATGAATTTCACAGACAAAAGGGTTTTATTATAAGATATAGGTGGAAGCTTAAGGAAAGAAGGCAGAACTTTTATATACCAAGACTGAGTCCCGAAAGCAGGGTACTATTGAGCTGCTGCTCTAGGGGGCTTTTCATAGAATTTATAGCACAAAATGGGGTGTGCTTTGGGTGGGGGTTCAGTTCCTCAGCTGCTCAGTCTTCTGTTTGGTCATGTCCTCCTATAGAGACTACAGGCTGAGGATCATTTAGATTATGTAAAAGGGGAAGAAAGGTAACATGAAACCAAGCAAGAAACAAAACCCTCTAGTGGAATTTCTGGCCACCAGTCAGGACAGAACCAATGACATTTCCAAGGACAAGAATTGAGGTCTTTATCTGTAAAATACCTAGCCAGCTTCTGTCTTCTGCTTTCAAGACTGATGGCTACTGGAGTCTGTTTGACTAACAAGTTGAATGTTGGACAATGATGCTTATCAGAACCTGCTACTGTGATTTCATAGTGAGACCAGAGATTTAGGATTGTGCTCTGATTGTCAATGGTAGAAAAAAAGGAATTTTTTTTTCTTTTTAAAGGAACTCATTGGTAAAAATAGTCAAATAGTCACCAACTTGAAGTCAGCCTCTCTGCTCCATGGCTTCAAGAAGAGGTGCACTCCAAGAGAAATCATGGTGAAATCTAATTCTTTCTTTTAAAAATATTTTATTTACTATTTTTATTTAATGTATATTTGTGTATTACTGAGATGTAGGTGGGTGCACCCAAGTTGTGCAGTGCCTGAGGAGGTCAGAAGAGGGTGTCAGATCCCCTGGAACTGAAGTTATGGATGGATGGTTGTTAGCTAACATGTGGGTGCTGGAATTGAATTTGGGGCCTCTGGAAGATCAGTCAGTGCTCTTAACCACTGATCCATCTCTCCAGCCCCCTGAAATCTAATTGTTGACCACTTGGGCATCACTACAGTGTTCGTTCTCCATTATCTTAGTCTCTGCATTCTTCCCCACATGCTATGGTTTGAATATAAAGTCCCCCAACAGTCTCCTGTGTCTGAGTAGTTGGTCTCAAGCTCGTGACACTGTCTTGGGGTTTGGAATTTTGAAGACATGTGGGCTAACTGGGTCACTGCAGCAGGTCTTTAAGGTTACATCTGTTTCTGATCATGGTGTAGCTTCCTGCTTTCTGACTGATCAAGATGTAAGGCGCTGCTGCCTCACCTCCCCACACTCCAGCCTCCTGTCCTGGTGGGATATGCCCTGTGAAAGTCTGAGCTCAAACAAAACTCTCCTCCCTTCTGTTGCTTCAGTCAGGTGTTTTGAAATAGTAATGATTGAAGTAAGTAACCCAGTCAGAAATTACGTGGCACGTGTTGTTATACCACAAAAGACATATTTATTTAGTATTTACCATATGTCTACCTCCATGCCAGGTGGTCTGAGAAGTGAACTAGATGGCTCCTTCTTTTTTTTTTTTATTTTATTTTTTTATTTTATTTTATTTTATTTTTTTTTATTTTTATGTGTATGAATGTATTGTCTGCATGCAGGTTTGCGCACCCGTGTCGTGCGATGCCGCGGAGGTCAGAAGAGGGTCTCAATTCCCCCGGAACTGGAGTTCTCCTGGAACTGGAGTCACAGACGGTTCTCAGCCGCCATGTGGGTGCTGGGGATCGAACCCGGGTCCTCTGCAAGAGCGGTCGGCGCTCTTAACCGCTAGGCCATCCCTCCAGCCCAGATGGCTCCTTCTATAGGCAAGATTATCTCTAATGAAAGAAATAATCATCAATATATTTTAACATAATATTAATACCTGAGTGATTAAATGGTGATTTTAAATATCAGCAAAATACCACATGAAATTGTCAGTAGATTTGTCAGGAGCATGCCATTAGTTTCTTTTATTGGAAAAGATAGAAAATGGGTTGAAACTAAAATACTCATGGAATTAATAAGCATAAAAATATTGTAAGTCACTGACCCTGCAAATTATTTTTAATGTACAGATAAATCAGCTCCTCTGATTTTGTCTCCTTGGGTGAGTTTTGGAACATGATGTTCATTAGAGGGGAAAATAATAATCTTGACAAATTCCAGATGGATATGCTTTAATGCATATCTCTCTCTCTCTCTCTCTCTCTCTCTCTCTCTCTCTCTCTCTCTCCTCTGTCTGTATATGTACATATATACATTTGTCCACAGACACATACTCATAAAAGGGCAGCACGGTTTGCTTTTTGCTCAAACCAAATACTTAACTACTGAATTAAAAAAGAGTAGGTTTTCTTTATCAAAAACTACCGAATCATTTTCCTTCAAATCATAAGCCTGATGAGCCAATAGCTGGTATTTCCATGGAGCAGGAAAAGAGCTAAAAAGTAGTTTTGGTGGAAGCTCAGAATACTGCAACTGCACATCTGCGCTGTGCATGGACACCCGGCACAGAAACCTGTGCTTGCAGTTTTTCTCCAGGTGGACTGTCACAACAGCTGCTCTTGGCTGCTTGAGTGTTTCCCAAACTGAAGATACTTTAGTGTTGCTTTTATAATTTTGTTTTGGCATATTATCTCTTAATATCTTAAGTATATTTATTAATAATAGTCACATTACAGAGCATTTTGTTTTAAACCAACAAATATCAAACTATCGTATGGCTGCCTCGGAAAGAATTTTCTTTGAATACATTTTTTTCATTTAAAATTTTATTTAATTTTTTTTCCTTTTTTTGATTTTTTTTCAAATTTCATACAATAAGTTTTGAACATGCTTAGACCCCTTCCCCATCTGCACCTCTCTTATAATGCTCATTCACCAGATTTCATGTACTGGCTGCTGGGAGCTCAACTTGCATCCTCTGTAAGAGTACTGAGCATTTTAATTCTTAGAGCAAGGGACCCTGGATAGGCTGACTAGAGCTCAGTGGATGAACCTGCTCTGAGGAGCAGCCAGGGAGACTAACTTGGCATAATAGGCCTTAACACAAATGACAGAACATAGGAATTCCAGAGGGAGAGTACCAGTGTAGAAGAAGGTATAAAGGTGATTAAGACTGATTGGAGTATGTATGAAATACACAAAAATTCAATAAAAATTTTTAAAAAGATGCAAGGCAGGACTTGTGTATGACAGAATCCATGAGCTCTGACAGCGTTCCAAGTCTAAAGACTCATTTTTAATAGATTCTTTTCTTTCCCTCAAATATCTGTAAAAAATACCACAAATATATAGAAAGACCTAAAATCAGGGACTAAAGGCACATATGCCACACTTTGGAAAGAGAAGCAAATGGAACAAAGTCAACAGTCACAAAGCTCACAGATTCCAGGACCTGGCCCTGATTTCTCAGGAGCTTCATTTCTTTCTGAGCCATGCTTCACCCCCTACTGTTTATCTTGCTTGAATAGTTCATATTTTTCCCCAAGTCTCTGTAGGCTAAAGGCCCAGCTCTCAGCAATTTTTAGACACCAGAAAGCTTAGCACTTCATTGTTGATTTTGAAAATATCTGCCTTCTTTTTACCTAGCTAGAGCTTTATCTCCTCAAGGAAGCTTTCCCTGAGCCCCTAAAATAAATTCCCTTATCTATCTGTCTATCTATCATCTATCTATCTATCTATCTATCTATCTATCTATCTATCTATCTATCATCTATCTATCGGTCTGTCTATCTATCTATCTATCTATCTATCTATCTATCTATCTATCTAATTTATTTTTGGTCTAAATTTTGTGACATTTAAATTATGGTCCGTGTTTGGAGATTAGCCTCTACTGAATTGCAATAGCTTTTTGATGGCTTGTGGCACTCAGTGCTTACACAGTGGATAACTGAGTGTAAACAGCTAATAGAGTCTGAAATGTTGCAAATAGAGATATATTTATTTTGTCATTCAATTATCTTTAAGGCTAGGATTATTCAATCATATTAACATATCTGCAGACCCATGAAACTGTTCTTTTAAGTCTTTCCTAAGAGTAATTTTGATAGGGAGGGCTGGGAGAGAAGTAAAAACACAGAGGGGAGGAGGGCTGGGAGAGAATTAAGAACACAGAGGGGAGGAGGGCTGGGAGAGAAGTAAGAACACAGAGGGGAGGGTATAATTGAAAAGATACAAAGAGTTGTGAGAATTTGCAGGGTTGGTGGCTTGTACTAGAGCACAGTACAACAATGCAGAAATGTCTAGGACCTGGGGAAGTGTTATTATTCCCATAAGGAGAAAGGTTTCTTTCTTTACCTCTCAGCTCATAGCTAAAGGCTTTGTTAACAAAAGACAGAGTAATAACAGGAAAACAATGCATTTAATATATTTAAGTCTTTATATCATATGAGAAAATGAGAACTCAAGTAGATAAAGTATATATGTCTATGATTTTTTTTAAATGTGTGTGAGTGTACTGTCTGCATACAGGTTGGTGCATCCATGCTGTGCAATGCTGCTGAGGTCAGAAGAGGGTGTTGGATTCCCCTGGAACTGGAGTCAAAGACGGTTCTTAGCTGCCATGTGGGTACTGGGAATCGAAACCAGATCCTCTGCTGAGCCATCTCTCCAGCTCCAAATTTTGTTTGTTTGTTTGTTTGTTTGTTTGAAAGTGTCTCACTGTGTAGCCTTGGCTAGCTGGAGGCTTGCTCTGTAGACCTGGCTGGCCTTGAACTCACAGAGATATGCCTTCCTCTGCCTCCCAAGCACTGGGATTAAAGGTAAGAGCCACTAAACCCAGAAAAAAAGTCTATAGGATTTCTATAGGATGATGAAGTAGATGGCTGTAAAATATAACTGGACAATGTGGCCATGATCCAGAATAATAAGCTGGAGTGAGCTAGCATGGCCCATTTGTTCAAATTCCTGTCTGTGCCCTGGGCATTTCTCTTAGGGAGATCCTCCCACATGAATGTTTGTTTATGATCTACTTCAAGGTATGGTCAGAAACAGCTCTTTCTGGATTCTCAAATGGCAAGGTCTCATATTTTGGGGTAATATGCCCTGCACCTCATCACCTGCTCCTGATTCCAGGTTAAAAGATGTCTGTGAAGACAAAGAAAATTTTGTGGGAAAACACATGTCCAAATTAATAGAAAGCAGTATCTATCTTGAAAACACTTAGTCTATGATATACTGAGAAATATCATAAGCAGTAAACACCAAAACTACCTATATGCCAGGTATGAGTCCCTGGAAGAACAAAGATTGGCTTTGCTCCTTAAATATACCAAGTCATAAGCTCCTGGGTTGCAGGAAGAGAATAGGAAAAATATGATATTGAAGAATCTAAAAATAATTTCACGGTGTCACAGAAGAAGATTACTACTTGTCCACAGAATTGAAGTGTTACAGGAAATAGCCTATGCATCTTCTCAGCATGATTCTCTCAGACCTCCAAGAGAGGGAAGCAATCTGGGCTCTAAGAGCTGAAGGGTGGAATGCTTTCAATTTAGAGCAAACTCATAAGTCTGTTTGCCACATGTGTTTTTTTAACAGTCTTTTTCATTTTGGTGAAATAGCTTTTTAGATCCTTAGACTTGTCTGTTTTTTGGCTCTCCTTTGAGATCATTAGTTTTCATAGATTAAATAAGAACATGGCATGCCACAGAACATGTTTGTTGGTAACATGTAACATCTGAGTTGCTTTTATAATAAAATAAAACCAAATTCCTAAAGATGAAACTTAGGGAATTATGATGATTTTATTTATTAGATAAACTTATGTACTTTATACAAAATGGAAGACACTATTTTCACCAGTTCTGAGGAGATGGTGATGAGTGTAACACTGGAGGATACAAAGGAAAGTTTGCTCTTAATTAACTCTGAGAGTTTGTGAACAGATATTCTTAGTTGCTATATTTCTCCTCTTTCCTCTTTCAAGAGTTCTGTACAAATGAAAGGAATTGTAGGGCTCATAACTTTTTATATCCATATCTATCTCCGTGATGAGGAATGGGAAAGGAACTAGATTTTAGAAACAAATGTCTCAATTAACGAAAAGCCCTGGGAATAGAAGTTTGGTTACTCTGCCTGCAAGGGGGCCAGCTGTCATAATTCTGGCTCAGTTGGATGTTTAACTTGGGGGGTCCTGATCATTATTTCTGGAATGTCACATAAGTGGTTCTGTGAGGATGCTATTGAATAAAAATACTACCCAGCCATGATTTTATTTCTTCCTCTTCCTTAGCAATTCAAGTCTCATTATTGCAACAACTCAGTTCAAGAGTATTTCTTCCCCTGCAGCAGCTTTGTTTTACCTATTGGACTCATTGCCCAAAGAACAAAATGAACGCATGTTTTAGGGAAAGACTGAATTTTGTTTTTCATTCCAGGCAGAAAGCATATTAGATAATCTACGAAGTTCCTATAGTTCTAACAGGGTATTTTGTACCATAAAGTTCAGCCATAAATGATATCATTAGAAGAGTCACGGTTTGCTTGAATTGCAAGTTTTAGATGAGCATGCTTTGCTTTAGAAACGTCCAGAATTCAGGTATCATCATCTTAGAGTTGTGCTTTGCTTGTACAATATTCTATGGTATCTAGTTTCTTTTTATTGCCAAATTCCTTGTCATTATTTGTATTTCACACTGAGAGCCCATATCCTGCTACAAAGCATTGTAAGTAGTAGCGTATGTAAAAACAATTTGTCCTGTGGAATTTAGTTACTTAAATTCCTTCCTTTGAGATATGTGAAATCTGAGCTTCTGTGGCTCTGCGGATCTTGATACTGTGACAATTTCCTCTATGTCTCTCTCTCTGTCTCTCTGTCTCTCTGTCTCTCTCTGCGTGTGTGTGTGCGTGCGTGTGTATGTGTGTGTGTGTGTGTGTGTGTGTGTGTGTGTGTGTGTGGTTGGTGGAGGAGACAATGGAATGCTTTGGAATGAAATTATCCTCAAGCACTCAGTCATGCGTGAGTAGATAGAACAGCATTTCCTCCTTAGACATTATAAGGTACCTTTCTTTTTTGCCTTCGAACTCTGAGTGATTACCATAATTTTTCAGAGCAGAAATGAGTATGTTTTCCAATTCTAAAGACAGCCAGGATGATGCAAAATCTCAGAGGGACACTGACTGGTAGAGCAAGAAAGTGAAGCAGAGACAGCATCCTCCATCATAACTTGTATTTTATTTTATGCTATGTGGAGTGAACATGATACACATTTTATTAAATTCCTAGCATCTCTCCCATATAAGGAAGAGCTGCAGCTGAGGTTCAACATACAGAGAGCTGCAGTGTATCTATCCAAACACAAGAAACTGTGGCTTTTAGCATGTGCTTCCAGACAAACTGGGAGACAGTTCTCCAGAGCCTAATCTCACCGTGATATGCTTCCAGAAGGTTCTTGGTCCAGCGGCACTGCCAGCAAACACCTCCTACCCCATCCTTCCTTGCTAAATTTTAATTTTAATTTTAATTTCCAACCACCTGGAACATTCCCAAGGGTTGAGCTGGAACTTTTGTGGTCCAGAACTCCTGTAGCCATCCTAGGGACAATCATGTGTCCTGAGAAAACATGATCCTGAAAGGCTCTTATCTTTCCTAGAGACTCTATCCACATACATAAGGATGTTAGGAAAAAGGAAAATCTCCCCCAAAGCAGAGAAAGCTTGTGTTATTTTAGAATCTGTGGTCACTCATCCTAAAGAGGCTTTAAACACTTCATAGAGATTCTAGTGAGGCTTTTGGGTAGTCAGCTTGCGTTCCCAACTCTCTGGAACTGTAATTTAAAACATTTTCCACTCAACTCACATCTGCAATTTTCTTTCTTCTCTTTCTCAGCAGATGGCCTATTTCACAGAAATTTAAAATAGAAACCATGAGAGCCAGCCACCTCAACTTCCTGCTTCATATCCAGTCGGCCTCACTGTGCAGAACACTTCCTGTTCTCCTCCCCTCCTGGCATGAAGCAGGAGCATCTCACTTACTTCTTGTGTGGATGTACCTGATGGAATTTTCATTAAACCAAGCTGGGAGCCCCTCCCTAGAAGAGCTATATGGTCTTCTCCTGTATTACAGATGATATCTTGGTCTTCTCTGACCCCCTACTCCATTTTCCAAATCACAACCTATGTGAACAGGCAAAACAAAGCATAAATGACATGATTACTGTACAGCAAAATTTCTTTTTTTAAATTTATTTTATTATGTGTATGAATGCACTGTCTACATGTAGGTCTGTGCATCCGTGTTGTGCAATGCTGTGCAGGTCAGAAGAGGGTGTCAGATTCCCCTGGAGCTGGAGTTAAAGATAGTTCTCAGCCACCATGTGGGTGCTGGGATTGAACCTAGGTCCTCTGCAAGAGGAGTTGGTGCTCTTAACCGCTAGGCCATCTCTCCAGCCCCACAGCAAAATTTCTACTGTGTCCAACCTCTCCCCTAAAGCTTGTATCAAAATGTTAACCACCAAGATATCAACATATAACTGCATAGAGTAGCAGAACCTTTAAATATGCAATGACATTCAAATGAGATCATTATGGCAGAGACAATCCACTATGAACAGCTTTCTTTTTTATTAAATTTTGCCAATTTCATACATTTTGATCATATTTAGATCCCCTCCACTATCTGCTCCCTCCTCATTAGTATTCCCCCATCAAATCTGAATTTCATGAGCTTGATTATAATACACACACACACACACATACACACACACACACACACACACACACACACACACATTTATGTGTGCTGGTCCATCCACTGGAGCCTGGTTAATCAACCAAGAGTCATGTTTTAAAAAGGGATTGACTCTCCCTTTCCCGGCAGCCATTGGTTTCCAATAGTTCCTCAGGTAGGGTTGGGGTTTCTTAGCCAATTCTCCATGTCTATTCTGGGAGTTTATCTGTCTTGAGCTACAAGGATATTGTGCATGCTGTCAGCATTGCTGTAAGTTTATACTAGTAACTTCCCAGATGTCCAGAAAACTCTGCTTCCTTGTGGTCATCCAGCACCTCTTGCTCCAACTTTTTTTTTTAAATTATCTTTTCTGAGTCCATTCATTTGTCCTACTTTTAAAATTACTCTGTTTTGTTTTATTATTTTTTCTCAATGTATAATTTTAATTAAACTTCTGAGCATTTCATAAATCTTAATCATATTTAGACCCTCTCCCCTCTCTGCACCCCTCAATAACACTCCCCACTGTGTTTCATACATGCAGTCATATATGTAAAGGCCTACTAAATCACATTTGTGTACCTCCATGTCCCTCAGTGTGAGTTCATTCCCTGGAGCCTGGTCCATCTGTTTAGCATCACTCACTTTAAGAAAGATCGACTTTTCCTCATTAGGTGCCAATAGTTCCTTGGCTAAGGTTGGGGTCTTTTGCTCATTTCCCAGTTCTATGCTGAGCTTTCTGTCTGACTCAGTTTGCCTGGGTCTTTTGAATGCTGTCACCATTGCTGTAAGTTCATGTGGGCAAGTTCTCACAGTCTTGGAAGACTGTTTCCTTATGATCATGCACCAACCCTGGCTCTTCCAGGCTTTCTGTCCCCTCTTCTGCAATGGTCCCTGAGTCATGGGTGGCTGAAGATTAATATAGGAGTCCTATCCAGGGACAGATACTTTGCAGTTTCTTATACCAAGAAGAGATAGGGACAAGAAACATACAAAAGGAGGGCTACATGGAGACACAGGAAAAAGACAGCTAGGGTAAGCCAAGCAGAAAGGCCACAAAAGAAATGAACTCTGCTGTGGTCTTGGACTTCTAACCTCCAGTACTGAGGGAAGACATGTTTCTGTTCATTAAACCACTAAGATTTTGTTGTGGCAGCCCTAGGAAACTTGTACACTTCCAATGGCTTTTTATTGATCACTGGGATAAAGCTCACAAATTCTAATGGGATGATCAAGGCCCAGCATACTTTAGTGGAGTTCTCCCATTTTCGCTTCATCCGGGCCTATTCTCTGACTCTTTCCATTCAAGCAACACTGGCTCTTGTGCAGTTCCACCAAGTATATTATAACCTTATCTATAGCCTTTGGGCACACCATTTCTTCTACGTACAATGTCTGTACCTGCTATGTTACTTTTTTTTTTTTTGTCTTTTTGAGACGGGTTCCCTGTAGCCCCAGCTGTCCTGGAAACTCACTCTGTAGACACAGATGGCCTGAATCACAAAGAAGCCTTGAACTCACAGAAATCTCTTTTGCCTCCCAGTGCTAGGATTAAAGGCGTGCGCCACCACGCCCGGCGCTATTTACTTTTCCATACATTCAGTGTCCTCCCTGCAAAGCTAGGTTTATCTATCACTCCCTAGAGCACACACCCCTGTTTCCTAAGACTGGGACATAAGGTAATCTGTGGGTTTTCTGGGGTAGTCTTTCATAGAATTTCATATTTCTGTGTTGTGGCTGCTATTACTGCCCAAACAGTTGGTCAGTCCATGTTCTCCCTGCAGCTTCTGTCAACTCAGGAGTCATTTATTTGTGTTGGTCACTGTATTTTCTGCACTACCTTATTTACACCAGAGGATGGAAACTTTTCAACATAAATACAATGATGGTTAGAGATCTTTGCTTGTGGTGTTACATGGGAAGTGCCAATCTAAATCTAATGTGAACAGCTAGGATGTAGGCATGGAGAAGGCACTATGAATGATCCTATTTATTTATTTATTTTTATTTTTTTAAGGGATTTTACAATACAATGACACAGTTGTTTGCATATAGCATGATGTCACTCATTATGTCATACAATCAGGTAATTGGTGCATTTTGCAAGTATCTATGTCCAAATTTTGAACAACCCAAGGTTCCCATAGACATTGGAGAAGCTTGTATACACAGGCATGTTGTCAGTTCAGGAGTCCGACTATTTCCTGTAGTTCATGATTCACCCTATCTCTCCACAGCCCTTACAATCTACCACCCTCCTCTTCCCGCAGTTTGTTCCCTGGGCTTTGGGAAAGGGGCACAAGGGGTAGAAGAAAACAGTCTAATTTCTTTGGAGTTGTCATTTTGACTCAATCTGTTCAAGTTGTTTCCCTTCATGGATATGAGCAGCTTCCCAGTGATACCCTTTTTAGTCCTATTAACAAGCACAAGCTATTGGATGTACAGGCATTTAAGCAGTACCCCTTATTATGTCAAGCTAAGCTATGAGCATAGGACACAGATAGTGGATGGCATGCTAATTCGCAAACTGTGGTTTCTCTATAAGGTGACAAGTTCTTACTGTGGCTCACAACATCGCCCAACACCAGAGGACACAAGCTTTTTTTCTTTGTCTAAATCCTTTTTTTTTTTTTTACACCCCCCCCACGCTTTCTTCTTTTTTCCAGTTTTCTTTTTTTTTTTTTAGTGGCATCCGCTGTAAGCTTATTCCTCCACGGAGAGTGCTAATAGCCAAATAGATTTGGGATATATATATATATAGACACTTGGCTGCCACTGTTGCACAGTATCTCCAGGCTGTTGAGGTGTAGCTGATATTGACGGAGGAGTCTTGCTTGTCTCAGGGAGACCAATATTTTGCTGTATTGTGTTAGTGGTCTTTGGTAACGCTCTCTAGCCTTTTCAGAGGCCAGTTGTACGCTAGCAAGTGACGTCTCATAACATTTTTCATGCTCACTCCAGGTCTTCGACAACAGGGACTTACTGCCTTTCTCCTTGCATATATCCCACTTATATCTTCAGATTTGGTAGAAGAGACCCCTTCTAATATATACGTACCTGATCGAGAGGAGGTTGGCATGATGGTGGCACCGTGCTAAAGAAGCATTTAGTGATGCCTGTGTGATCCTTACAGTGGTGCCATCTATTTGTGTCTGAGAGTCTTAATGAGGCTCACTATTCTGAGTGGACTGAGGACAGAACAAGGAATGTAGCTTGCCCATCATTTGCACATTTATTTACATGTCAGGGCCTTTGTTTGGATTGTGACTGAAGCCCATTTTTAGAGTCAGGCATAGCGAAGTGAAGCTCATTGAGATTCACTGCAGGACACAGGCAAACAAACAAGATCTTCATTCTGAGCCCATCCAAATGCCCGTAATTTGGTAAATTACTCATTTTATCTGAATGCATTAGTCATCATTTATGAATGTCAGTGAGATTGAATGAATTTCCCTCAAGCTCAAAAGAAATTTCCATCATGCTACAAATGCCTGGGTTTTATTTTTTAAGACATATTTTTCAGTTGCATTTTGAATTTCTGAACCATAAAGCAAATTAGCATTCCTAAAATCAAAAGTCTTATCTGATTAACTAATGGGTCTTTATAGAATACTTTTTCTTTATATAGAATACTTTTCTTTATATGGAAGTAGAGAAAGGTCACAGTGCATGAACATGCACAAACCTTCACAATCTGGAGATTCAAGATTTGCTTTAGAAGACCTGACATTTTAATAACTTTCAACTTACACAGCTGTCAGAAAATGGAAAGTATCTCATGGAAGACTGTTAGACAATGCCTCAGTACCAATCCTGAAGAATATTTTTATGAGGATGATATGTTTTCATTGAGTACATTGATTAATTTAATAAAAAAAGAAAGGAGGAGCCTTGAACTGAAATACACTACTTAGCTTCAAATCAATTGCTTCTATGCAAAAGCTGTCTTGGTGTTAAAATCTCCAGGTTTATAAGAGCAACCAGAGACCTGGGTTTAATTTTACATCTTCAAAGATTTAAGTACTGAAAAATAATTTATAGTTAAAATGCTGTAAGATCCAAACAAGTTGTGAATACCACTGTGCAACTTCTATAACAGAAAATATCATATATAGAAAATACAACTTGATAACCAGTGTTTTGAAATAGCTATGTAAAATGCCTTTAGAGAAAAATAAATGTAATTTGGGCATGTAGGTAAGATATTTGAAATAAGTACCTCGAATGAGTGGGAGACTTCTTTCTCCTCCCTATACTATTGATGAAGCATATTCTGGTCCAGAGGCCTGGCAACATTCAACTCCATTCCATTTGCCTATGACGACTACCACCAACACAAGTACGGGAAACTGGCTTGCTCAACAGCCTATTCTCAGCTTGCTGTCCAGGGAAGTATGCTTTGTGGTTTACTGATACCCTGTGATGCCATCTGAGTCAAAGAGGCATTAAAGGTATTTTCAAGTCATTGACCCTGTTGTCCTGCTGGGCATCTACTGAGATAAGGGATGGCAGAGAAGGCAACTCTCTACAAAGTAGGAAATTGGAAGGAATGGTTCTGATTTTTGCTGGCCTTGGTGTAAAAGTAACAAAAGTAAGGATGGACAATTTGCATAAGATCATTTGCAACCCAGATAAACCCAGAATATCAGTAAGCTTGATGCTGTTGTCTTGATGATGAATGGTTTATTGATGTGGACTAAGATATCATTTCACTGAACACTTGAAGGTAATGCCCTTTGCAGAAATGTCGCCTGGTCCATATCACCATCTCCCCTCAGATCTTCCTCAGCGTCTCTACACTTGCAATGCCTTTCTGATGAGACTTATCCTGCTGCTCTAGCTGTGCTTCACCCAAATTTCTCTATGTCTTATGTTTCTTATTCCTAATCTTAGCATTTCAGAAATTAACCCAAAGCTATTTCTTTCCTCAGACTTGCACTCTGTCCCCTGCAGCCCCAAAGCAGTGAACACATGGAACATATGAATGAAAAGGAGGCAGAAAGGAAGATCATAACTAGTATCTCAAATATGTTGCTCAGCTGCTCATATTAGCTTTAAACTAGTCTAGTTTTATTTGCATTAATTTATAAATGTAAAAGAAATCTTTAAGTTAATGAAAGAAAATTGCTTACATGCCTCAAAATCTTATATTCAAACTGTGACTATTAGAATGCATCAAAGTTCTCTGCATTTTAAGAAGAGGGAGGCTGTAGACAGTCCTCAGCTGGGTGTCTTTCCTTATGCTGCTGAAGCAGAAGCTTGAGAGAAAGGTTCTGGAGCATCCACAGGGAGCTTGCCATTCCAAATGTGTTTGTATCACTGATATCAAGATTATTACAAAATACTGAGTGCTCCTAAATCAATGATTAACGATGTCTGGGTGATTTGACTATCAGGACTGACCACAGGAGATGCTATTTATTCCTTGAAGAACACCCATTTGGAGCTATTATTTTCTAACAGATAACCAGAAAGAGGTATTGTTCATGACAAGGAAGGTAGAGAAACACAGGTCTATTTGACTACACTGTTGGCATATTTTTGTCAGTTTTAAACAAGAATTCACTAAAATTCTCATCCCAGTTGCTGTATCATCAAAGTCATGCGCATATTTGTTTCACCTGCCAGAAAAAATTCTCTAAGGTATTGTTGCTTGAATGCACAAGGAGCTGTTAAAAGCATGTAAAGGTGACATGAAGAGAGTGTTGGCTGATGCCATCAGGAATATTTTAGTGGAGCCATGAGGGAGGCAGATTAATTTTTTTTTTTTTTGCATTAAGCATGTTTTTGGCCCCCATTAACATACAACCCCATTAAGATTCCTTTAGCTTCCACATTTCCCATTCTAAATATTACTTTTGCACATGACAAATTATACAAGTATATGAGAGTTATAAATATTTTTAAAAATTTATTTATTATTTTTATGTGTATGAGTTTTTTTTTTTTTCTGCATGTATGTAAGTATATCCATGCATGCAATTCTCACAGAGGCCAGATGAAGGCATCGGATGCCCTGGAAGCACAGTCACAGCTGTTATCCACCATGTGCATATGGAGACCCGAATCTGGGTCCCTTTATTTATTTATTTTTTTTTCTGAGACAGGGTCTCCCTGTATCCCCAGCTGTCCTGGAACTCACTCTATAGACCAGGCTGGCCTTGAACTCACAAAGTTCCGCCTGCCTCTGCCTCCTGAGTGCTGGGATTAAAGGCGTGCACCACCACACCCAGCAGAATCTGGGTCTCTTTCAACAGCAGCTGCTGAACCATCTCTCCAACCCCACTTATGGACATATTCACTCAGTAGGTAAAATGATTCTAATAATTTACTAATTTTTTCAAAATAATACCTATTGTGGTAGATATTATAGGATCAGTTTTTAAATATAATTTTTAATTTTTTGAGCATTTCATACATGAATACTGTCTACATAATTTCCCCTTCTCATATACCCTCTAATCTGTGTTCCCTCTGACCCTCTGACTCTCCAAGTTCATGACCTCTTCTTCTGTCACTATTACTGTTTTACACACACACACACACACACACACACACACACACACACGCGCGCGCGCGCGCGCGTGCGCACACACACACACCATACTTACTGAGCCCATTTAGTGATGCTTTTATGTGCACGTGTTTAGGGCTGAGCACTTGGAGTTTGGAACCCTATCAGGGTGCTCATTCTTGGAGAAGTCTGGCTTGCCTGTAGCTCTTCATCTAGGGTGAGTTTTGAAAAATTTCCTCTATTCAAATTGTCATGTCAACTGGTGCAGTCATTTTGCTGGTCTTGTTCAGGCAATTTTATTGTTGAGATTTTATGGGCATGGCTTCTGTATCATATCTAGAGGACATTAGCTAGCAGCCAAGAGCTGAGACCAGACTCCAAAAGATAAGCACATTTCCCCCTCTTATTTGGGGGTCCTAAATCTAAATCCTTAGATTTTAATGCATAACCTGAAGCAACTGCAAAAGTCAGGAAAACAGAAAGGAGTCATGAGAAGAGAAAAAAGAGCTCTGAAGAAGGAGAAAGCAGGACACAGGTGCTCTGAGGGCAGAAAGGGGAAATGGAGGGAGGGGCTTCCACTGTGAAGTGGGGAGAAGGGTAATGCAGAAGGGGAGGGAGGAGAAAAAAAAGAGATGTTTAAAAAAAGAGAACATTCTATTTCATAAGTTTACTTTAAAATACATGTATATACACATGTCTGAGTGTGTAAATATCTATCTATATATCTATCTAGCTATCTAATCTATATATCTATATATATTCACATATAGCTTAAATGAGGGCCTGGGAGATGGCTCAGTGGTTAAGAGCACTGACTGCTCTTGCAGAGGACCTGGGTTCAGTTCCCAGAACCCACATGGTGGCTAACAACTGTCTGAAACTCCAGTTCCAGATCATCCAATGCCCTCTTCTGACCTCCATGGGCATTGCATGACATGGTGCACTTAACTACATGCAGGCAATGCACTTATACACATAAAAATTCAAGAAGTAAAGAATATATTTTAAATGAAGGTGTGCCACATGGGTGATAATACTACCACCAAGGGCTAGGCAAAGGAATCAGAACCTCCCTTTGAGGTGTTTATTGCCATTTTCCTTGGTTGCCTGCCACAACTTGAAAGTAAGACCCTGTTTTTATAGACACTGCACACTCTGGGCATAGACTTATAGTAATTGAGCTGGAACTGACCTGAAGCCTTCTGCCTGAAGACTAGTTCTCAAAGTATTAAAAGCTACCAAGGGAGAAAAGTTATCAATAGTTCTATTCAGGTGTAAAGCCTACCAACCACAGAAACTATTGGCTAAATAAGACATCACCAATGATATAATACTGAGAGAGTAAACAACAGCTGTATAATTGGACTAAAGGCCTGCACGATAGGAAGAAATTCATGCCTGGTACTGTGACAGTTATTTTTTACATAAAATATTAGTAAGGGTGCTCTCAGATTTGGAGAAGCAAGTACATGAATATCATTCTATTATGGTCCTATATACATTGTAATAGCTATGGAAAGGTTACCTTCATAAATCAAAGGAAGGAGTTGGAAAAGTTTCACGAGAGGGAGACTAGGCTTGAAGAATAGGCCTTAAAAAAGATTGAGAAAAAGATGAAAGGCACGTATTGCAGAATGCATGATGCATGAGCTCTGGCGGGATGGGGCAAAGAAGGGGGAATGGGTCTAAATTTGATTGAGAAATGTTGTAGAAATACATAAAACTTCAATAAAAATTGGCTTAAAAATGAGAAACTCTTCAAGCAACTAAACAATGCTCCAAGCCCATTTTCACAGCTTAAAATATAATTTTGCTACAAGGGTGGAGGGTATGTTTGCATATTTTAGAGAAATATAAAATTAAAAGGGAAAATGTGAATCCCCAAATATGATTTGGAAACATAGAGTTTATTTTCAGATGACATGATTTTAGTACATGTGTGACATATATAAATGCATATTTTGAAACAATACGGATTGGAGGAAACAATGACAAAAGAACTGGGACAGGGAACTGACTGAAATAATAGATTTCTCTCCCCCCCCCAAAATAATCTTCTGCTTTGTAAAATTTTGAAAAGTCTCAGAAGGGGAAACAGGCCATGTATGGGAGACTGCATGAACTTGGGAGGGGCGGGGGGCATGGAGGGGGAAAATGAATGAATCCAACTGAGAAGTGATGTATGAAATGCACAAAACTTCAATAAAAGATTAAAATAAAGAATAGGCAGTCATTGCTTGTTTCTGAATTGGACACCTATATGAAACCTCAGCCTTCCAAGTCTCAGGGATCATTGCAGAGGAAGGGATGGAAAGACTGTGAGAGCCAGAGGAGGCAGATGGCTGCAAGGAAAAGAACGCTCCAGACCACTGTTCAGGGAAGTCTATGAACTCCCAGCAATGGTGACAGCATGCACAAGTTCCATGTAAGCTCGCACCAGACAAATCCCAGCACAGACATGGGGAAGTAAAGAAAGGATAACCCAACCTGAGTAATACACTGTTGGCAACGATGACTGTTGGGAAATGGAGTTTCAGTCTCCTTTAAGGGGGAGACTCTTAGTAGGTTGATGAGGCTCTAGTTGATGAACTCACTCTGAAGAGAATTTGAGCACACAAACTCCATAAACTTTCTAGTATATTAGAGTACAGAAATTTGGTGTGTGTGGGATTACTGAGGGGGATGAAGAGAAGGGAGAAGACCTAAATATGATCAAAACATATTGTACAAAATTAATAAGAATTAATTTAAAAAGAACAGGGAGTCATCAGCCAGAGCAAGGAGAGATGAGTCAGAACATGTTAGTGAGAAGGTGTAAAGGGATGTACATGAGGAATCAAAATATATTATTATGATGAGAATATGATACTTGGTGAGAACACACTAAGAAGCATAAGCTGAAAGATTCTGCAGTTTTCATATGGTGATTAGATTTTACTATATTTGAAGCTAGAAAAGTAGTTTAGCTAGTCAAGTACTTGCTCCAATCCTTATTCTAAAATTTTCTGGCTACACTGTGAAGATAGGCAAGATCCAATGAAGAATCACTCTCTGGGGAAGGAGGACAGATTCTAGGAAAAGACACAAATAGGCAATGGTGACAGAGACTGGGTGGGGAGGAAGGTTCAAAGACTACTCATGAGGTAAAATGGTGGACAAAATGCAGTGATTCTTGGATTTGAAATTAAGGGAAAAAGATCAAGGTCCCTCGCATTGACAAAAATCAGGAAAAAGTAATTCAAGTGTGGAATTTTCATGGAAGAGGGTAAGTATATTTTTTTGATACATTTAGTGTTTGTGGATAATCAGAGATCAGACACAGTTTAAGTTTTATAGTGAGGGTTTTGTTGAAATGGGCATGGCACAATGAAAAATACTAGGTTATAGATGAAGAAGTTGAAGTACATTATGTCAGTCAGGAAAATGGTAGATAATGGAACAAAAATTATCAATCTAGAAATTAACTTTTAGGGAGTAGCTGCAGGGAAAGAGGCTGCAAGTGAAGATTTTATTTGAACTCAGAACACAAAGAGCACTAAGAATTAATAGATGAGCAAAATTGGGTAGTAGTGACAAGAGAGTAATTCCTAGCATCAGATTCTGCAGAGAGAATGAGTCATAGAGGATCAAAAAGACATGCTGAGCCTCTGTGTCCTGGTGATACTACTGTTCTGTCTCTGTATCTTGCTCTGTACTATGACAGTTGAAAGACACTAGGACTCTGAGGTCTGACTGAAGTGTGAGTAACCACTGATTATGTCTATGTAGCAGGTATCACTTTGTCCTGGCACAAGTTAGCATATATCTGAGGAGTAACTTTTCTTAGTTTTCATAGGTATCTGAAGTCTAAAAGCAGTATTTTCCAATAATAAAAAGTGAAGAGGAGAAGATAACAGGAGTGTTAGATTTGTTCTTTTCTCAAGACTTGAATATATTAAGAGACTCGAAGCTAAAACATATTGGGAACATGCTGAAGAGGACGTCAATAAAAATCATCATAAAAAAGGGGGCAAAAGGGGACAGAAGAGAATTTGATCCAGACCAGTTTCTAAAAAGCAGGCATAGAATCCAGGCATGGTGGCACATAAACTATGATGTGAGCACCTGGGCACCTGAGTCAGGAGGACCATGAGTTCCAAGCTAGCCTGGGCAAAAAAGTGAGGTCTGTTGGATTCAAACTGCAATGAGGGGCCACAGATTAATACGAAATTTATTTAATTTGCTGGTGCACCAGAACCCAATTAAGAAAACTGACACATCAAGTGAGCCAATTGTTGATGTGTCAGGGACACAACCCATTCCACTCAGGGATGAGCATGACTCCGACTATCTGTTACAGAGAACTTTTAAAGCCAAAGCCACAAACTAGAGGAATTTGGTTACATCCTACATACACAATTGTGAGGCTATAGAAACAAAATGCAGGCAGTGGTGCCCTTTAAGGTGATTGGTTGTGTTTAGCATCGAGGCACCCCTTGGAGAGGAATGGGCTTCTTAGGGGGTAGGAAGCACTCCTTCAGAGCTGGAAAAGTTCATCCTGACCTCAGGTAGCTGTGGGAACTAGGAACTCAGGGTCAGGCTGTATTCTTGTGGTTAAGGTAGTCATGGGAACCAGGCTTGCTTTAATTAGATTAACTCTTTCTGACCTGGTCCTAACATTTCCCCCTTTGAGTTAGGATCATGAGTCAAATCACGGACTCATCTGTAGTAATGGACCCAAGGAATATGAGCTGGACTGCAAAGATTAACTGAGGCATGGCATCTGTGGGCAGTCAGCAAACAAGATGGCTACTAAGGTACATTCCTTTATAGGGCCTGGGTGGAACCTCAGGTAAGGGGAAACAGTCATAAGATTGACAGCCTCTGGAGGAAGTGGACACCTGTGTGTCCCTTGGAATTCTGGGAAACTCGGACCTTACATTCCAGTCTTTTGATTATAAGGGAATGGGATGCTGTTCTCTCTTCTGTATCTGCTTCAGAGCTGAGGAAGTCTTGAGGGAACAGGTGTCAGGCTGGAGGGTTAGAATCTGGTCTCCCATCTTGGCTGTTCTAGTTGCCTGGTATACTGGTCCAGATCAATAGTGGCCAGTAGTTAGTGTACAGTTTTTCTGCAACTGAAAAGACAAGCTGGTTAAGTCTTATGTGAGTGTACCAGTGCACAGACTTCACAGTATCAACAAGGGGACTAGTGGATGTATTAGTGATTGGACAGTCCCTGTCTGGAATTTCCAGAGGAAGAGAGGAATTTGGGAAAAAAGTATTTTGAATACTCAGGGCTCCATAATGAGAGCCAGATTAACCTATTTCTGAGTTATTTTCTTGGCATGGTACAGTAGATCTTTTACCTATCTTTATGGTATTCCTTTGATCAGAGTTTCATGTTGGGGTGTTTAAAACCACAAAGCTCAGATAAATTAAATTAGTTTTGGTGTTAAGGTCAGTTGAGATTCTGGTCCTTAAGCGTCATTCAGGCCTTGTGCTCTTTTTGCCAGTTCCATCTATGTGAGGATAAAATCAGGTCTTGCTTGACCAGAGCTTCCCTTTGAAGCATGAGGAGCTTCTCCTCTATACTGACTTTCCTCCCTTGACTGGACACTGGCCAGATGAAGTCCTCTAAAGTGACTCTCCAAGACCTCCCTGGCTCAGGGTGACTGGTGACTCACTGCCATAGGACATGTAGAGAGGTGCTCATGCAGGACCCTAGAACTTAAGTCGACCTTAGAGGGTAAGGGCCAAAGGATTGTCCCTTTCAATCCCTCTTGCCAAATCAGATCAGAGCTTTAAGTATGGTTGTTAAACCACCAAGAGAGTCAGTTAAATGCTTTTCTATATAACACATAAATAAACCTTGAACATTGACTTAAATATTTTTTTATGAATTCTTAGTTGCTGTTGCAAAACATTCTGACTAATAGTGAAAGCTCATGCCAGGAGCCTAAAGGTAGTAACTGCAGCAAAGACTAGGAAGGGATGCTGCTTACTGGCTTGTGTTTCTGGCTCATGTTTAACTTATTGTATACACTATAGAAATATCTAGCCAAGGATGGCATTGCCCACAATGGGCACGGACCAGTCCAATGAAGGTAATTATTGAGGTTTCTACAAGACATAGGCATAGGAAAATACTTCCTAAATCAGACAGCAGCTGCACAAGAAATACGATAGACAATTGACAAATGGGACCTCATTAAACTCAAAAGCTTCTGTACATCAAAAGAAACAATAAAGGAAGTAAAGAGAAAACTCACTGAGTGGGAGGAAACCTTTACTGCAGATACATCTGACAAAGCATTAATTTCCAGAGTATACAAACTACTCAAAAAACAAAGAAGAAAGAAAACAAATGAATCACTCAAAAGATAGAGCAAAGAACTGAATAGAGACTTCACAGAGGAGGAATTAGAGATGGCTGAGAAACATCTTAAAAACTGTTCAACGTCACTAATAATTAGGGAAATGCAAATTAAGACCACTCTAAGATATCACCTCACTCCGATAAGACTGGCCAGGATCAAGAAAATGAATGACGCCAAGTGCTGGAGAGGTTGTGGGGAAAGGGGAACACTCATCCATTGCTGGTGGGAATGTAAACTTGTACAGCCACTGTGGAAAGCAGTGTGGAGAACCCTTGGAAGACTCAAAATGAGCTTGCCATTTGACCCAGTCATACCACTCCTG